>JAIGNY010000589.1:1117500-1210000 GCA_020152595.1 Chiridota heheva | reverse complement strand
AATTAATTGTGGGTTAAAATAGACTTGATGAGTGTGGTTAAGTCATTGACCGTATGGACTGAGTGCTGGTGTGAATTAAGGAAGGGGCGACACGCTTTAATGACCTCATGATGAGGAATGTAGGTGTATAGGGGAGTGACATCCATGGTGACCAGAAGGGATGTGGGAGGGATGGGGGGAAGTTCGGCCAATTTACGGAGGAAGTGGGTGGTGTCTTGAATGTAACTTGGGATAAGATGCAAAAGGGGTTGGAGGACTGAGTCAACGTGACCAGACATCTCTGTGATAGTGCCTCTGCATGATACTATGGGACGCATAGATGGCGTGACATTAAGCTCTCTCGCGGCACAAAATATTTTACTGGGGGTGGTGGAGTTCTTTGGGAAATTGCAATTGGGGTGCGGCAAATGGTGTCTTTAACTAATTGAGGGAGTTTGTGTAATTTGGGTACTCCATAGAAAATGCCTAGTTTTAGGTTCAGATGGTAGCATGAATGAAATGTCACTTAGGTACAGTTACATGTAGGTGAAAGATTTGTCACCATAACGGTTGCCTCATTATGGAAACAATGGAGGGTTTTTCAGGTACTTCGCAATGTCATTTGTACGACTCACCCCTACTACCCCCAGCAATGTCAGTCAAAGGTGTATGAAATAGTGACTCACATGTGCATCATTGTACATAATTGTCAGTCACCAGAGTGACTCTGGGGTGGGTCAATTTACTTCAGACCCGTTGACTTTGTACAGAGGTGATTGATTTGGGTAAGGTCATTTCACAAAGCATGTCAGTCACTTAAGTGACTGAGGGGTACGTCAATGTACATGTTTTGTCCCTTCACTTTGGTGCTATGACTCACCTTGTCTGAGGGTGTAGGGATGAGTCACACAATTGAAAAGTGCATTAGATGTACTGTATAGGGCCCAAGAGAACGGTTGGAGAATATCTGTCATTCGTGCAGGCAGGGAAAGTACACTTTTGGAGTTAATTTGTCTCATATGACCGAATGTTTGGATGAGTATTATGAGCTAATACCACCCTTATACTCTTGTGGCCTTATATAAAATGCACATCAAACTGTGTGCAGTGACAAATTTCATCAAACTTCAGAATCGAATTATATTTATTTCATTGACGTAAAATAATTTGGGACATGCTAACAGAAGTCAAAATACAGCAAAATTCTTTTCCAGATGACAAGCCCAACAATTGGGAGACTTACATATAGTTTAGGAGATCCTTTGCCACTTTTGGGATACTGGCCAGTTTCTTGACCTAAACATTTTCTTGACCCATACTTTTTAGAATAAGAACAATACTTTGTGTTTTTAAAAAATTTTTTAATTGTGATGTATCTTGTGTAAATGTTTGCAAAAACAAGATGGTGCAAAAAATATATGTTTCACATAATTCATTTTCTCACAGGAGAATAATATTTTCTAAATTATTCTATGTAAATCATAGCTTAAAATGATATGATGAAGATACTGCTAAGAGGCTCTTACTTTAATCACATGTCTGTACCTCTAAGTTGTTGGTATACAGTATAGGCCTACCATCTCATATAAACCGTTGAATTTTCATGTTAAAACATCAGATGCCTATTTATTCAAAGTAAAATATAGTATGTTCAAAGAATAAAGAACAAATATTTCCTACAGTAAAACTTCTATGTATTTCACTTTACACTGTTGACATAGATAATCAACATCATAAACTATACACTTTGTAATCTTTTAAATAAGATACCCATGTTACTACATCTCAAGCCAGTATCATCCAAAATAGTCTCTTTAGAATATAAAGAAATGAATATATCATTAAGTAACTTTTCTCTAGTCCACTGTATACTGTGGCAGTTGACTGATGATTAACATCTTAAACTAAACTTTGTAGTCAACTTTTTAGATAGTGTGTATCATGGTACTACATCTCAAGACAATATTAACCAATTAAAATAGTCTCTTCAAAATATAGAGGAAAACATATATCCTTTACTCTTGTCTGTAATTTCAATAGTTATGTCATCAAGTTAAAATACTTAGTCTCTTTAAAATCTAAAGGAATAAATATTTCTTTAACTAGTTCTTCTTTGTAATTCACATTACACCGTGGCACTTGACATAGAGATAATTATCATCTAAAACTAAAATTTGAAAAGTTTTGAATACCCATGTTACCATGGTTATTAAATATCTCATGCATATAGTAATATTATCCACAGTTTAAATATTATGTTCAAAATATAAAGAAATAAAAAATTCCTTCAGTAACTCTTCTTCTTTGTAATTCCTAAATGTACACTAGTAGTACAGTCATCTTATAATATTTCTGATACTCTTTGCACTTGTTCTATTCTTTCATAGGATAAGAACATGAAAAATTTACAAATCCTCTCCCACCTCTCCTCTCTACTTTTTTTTTCTTCACCCATGCACCTCCTCTCTCGATCCCAGCTTTCTGACTTTTAGTTCTTGTATTTCTCTCAATCTCCCCCTGTTTTCTTTCCTTCCTACCTCTAGATTGATCTAACCGCTCAGGCACAATTTGACCCTCGTTGTCGTGGGTGCCGTTAAGCCCTCATCAAACAAACAAACAAACAAATTAAAGTTAAAAATGCAGAGTTAACATTTACATGTATTCACTTATTTGTCTCTTGCAAATGACGAATATACTTTATTGAGGGAAATATCCTTCATAGCATGCATGAATCACTTTAGCTTTGACACTTGTGCTCACCCTGCTTACTATATACTCTCTCAAACAGTTACTTATGGCAGTGAGAACAAAACCACTGCTCTACCCTATAGCTCTTCTTCATCCCCATTCAACCCAATGCACTTGTAATGAAACCATACGTCACACTTATCACAGCAGACACAACCAGCAGCACAGTTGTGACCACATTCTCTGCAAGGCCATTCTAGCACTTATTGTTTTTTTTGTTTGCTTTTTTCTTTCTCTTTTTGACCGTGTGCCTTACTTTTCCCTCCCTTGGATTTTGAGGAGGAAGGTGGTGCATCTGAATTTGCTTCAACATGGGATTGATCATCCTCTCTTAACTTATATACACAATTTCAAAGTTTGTGTTTGCATTGTTAATGTTAATATAGGCTCTTTTTGACTTTCGACCAATCGGATCAAATTTTGTTTGTATTCACCATGACGTCATCGTAATCTTCACCCGGTTTGTTCTTGTCAAAGTAATACTGATGTGCTTCTTCATGACATCATAGTGGACATTTCTTTGGTTTGTAGCAAATTGTCGGGCGTTGGTCATGTAATGGGGTAAAATATTAATCCTTTGTACATCTCATCGGAAAAATCTTAACAAATACTGTGGCTTATAAACAAAGAAGGGAGTCTCCAGCAAATGTGAGTTGAGTAAAAAAATGTAATTAAGATTCATGAGTAGTCAAAAAGAGGAATTTTCATATACGGTTAAAAGTCACGGTAGGAGGTTGACTCACCTTTATATATATATATATATATATATATATGTATATATATATATATATTTATATATATATATATATATATATATATATATATATATATATATTTATATATATATATATATATATATATATATATATATATATATATATATATATATATATATATATATATATATTTATATATATATATATATATATATATATATATATATATATATATATATGTATATATATATATATATATATATGTATATATATATATATATATATATATATATATATATATATATATATATATATATATGTATGTATGTATGTATATATATATATATATATATATATATATATATATATATATATATATATATATATATATATATATATATATATATATATATATATATATATATATATATATATATATATATATATATATATATATATATATATATATATATATATATATATATATATATACATATATATATATATATATATATATATATATATATATATATATATATATATATATATATATATATATATATATATATATATATATATATATATATACTATAGCTAAGACAGGGAAATCTTCATTGACTTCTCTGTGCAAAGTTACCGATGATCTCAAAGTTTTTTTCAAGTGACTCTGGCTTTCCTATACAACCTCCAAATGTTACAAAAATTAGATTACTATTAGGATGTTCAAAAACCTGGTAGGCTACTTATCAAAACAAATTGTTCCTCAAAAGTAGAAACAAATTATGGTTTTTGACAAAATTTCACTCAAAATGGTTGAATAACAGGAGAATGGCATTAAACCAAGTGTATGATTGACACGAGTGTACACATGTAATCGAAGATCAATAGATTTGCCGGCTATTTTAAAGAATCTACCTTTGTAAATTGTTCGTGTTTGTGCTTCAGTTTACCCAAACATTGTGCAACCCTCCCTATCTAAATCACAATCTATTCTAACAGTGTGCGGCCCTACAGTTTCCCCAAACATTGTGCAACCCTCCCTATCTAAATCACAATCTATTCAAACAGAGTGTGCGGCCATACAGGTTTCTCAAATACTGTGTCTAAATCACTATCTATTCAAACAGTATGCGGCCCTACAGTTTTTCTCAAATACTGTGTCTAAATCACAATCTATTCAAACAGTGTGTGGCCCTACAGTTTCCCCAAACATTGTAAATCCTCCTATCTAAATCACAATCTATTCAAACAGAGTGTGCTGGCCTACAGTTTTTCAAATACTGTGTCTAAATCACAATCTATTTCAAACAGTGTGGGCCATACAGTTTTCTTAAATACTGTGTCTAAGTCACAATCTATTCAAACAGTGTTTGGCCCTACAGTTTCCCCAAACACAGTAACCCTCCCTATCTAAATCACAATCTATTCAAACAGTATGTGGCCCTACAGTTTTTCTCAAATACTGTGTCTAAATCACAATCTATTCAAACAGTGTTTGGCCCTACAGTTTCCCCAAACATTGTGCAACCCTCCCTATCTAAATCACAATCTATTCAAACAGAGTGTGCGGCCATACAGTTTTCTCAAATACTGTGTCTAAATCACAATCTATTCAAACAGTGTGTGGCCCTACAGTTTTCTCAAATACTGTGTCTAAATCACAATCTATTCAAACAGTGTGTGGCCCTACAGTTTCCCCAAACATTGTGCAATCCTCCCTATCTAAATCACAATCTATTCAAACAGAGTGTGCGGCCCTACAGTTTTCTCAAATACTGTGTCTAAATCACAATCTATTCGAACAGTGTGCGGCCATACAGTTTTCTCAAATACTGTGTCTAAATCACAATCTATTCGAACAGTGTGCGGCTATACAGTTTTCTCAAATACTGTGTCTAAATCACAATCTATTCAAACAGTGTGTGGCCATACAGTTTTCTTAAATACTGTGTCTAAGTCACAATCTATTCAAACAGTGTTTGGCCCTACAGTTTCCCCAAACATTGTGCAACCCTCCCTATCTAAATCACAATCTATTCAAACAGTATGTGGCCCTACAGTTTTCTCAAATACTGTGTCTAAATCACAATCTATTCAAACAGTGTTTGGCCCTACAGTTTCCCCAAACATTGTGCAACCCTCCCTATCTAAATCACAATCTATTCAAACAGTGTGTGGCCCTACAGTTTTCTCAAATACTGTGTCTAAATCACTATCTATTCAAACAGTATGCGGCCCTACAGTTTTTCTCAAATACTGTGTCTAAATCACAATCTATTCAAACAGTGTGTGGCCCTACAGTTTCCCCAAACACTGTGCGACCCTCCCTATCTAAATCACATTTTATTCAAACAGTATGTGGCCCTACAGTTTTCTCAAATACTGTGTCTAAATCACAATCTATTTAAACAGACTTGTGAAATTTTCTCTTTAAGCCTACCCACACCCGACACCCGATTTTTTTGTTGAAAACTCAGGTAGACAATGACCAACCTGACTTCCTGTTCAGTGTATTGCGTTTCCACTCCAAACAATGATTATCTGCCATTCCCATGCACAACACAGCCAAGTAGCTCAAGGCTATTTGTGTGTATAAGATTACACAAAGCCAGAGTTAAATAATGAAGGCACTTTTGTGATTGAAATCACTTATCCGTGTTAGGTGTCTTAGTGGGAGAAGAGGTAATAATGTGCATTAACTGTGAATTATTGACGGACCATTTCTCTTAAGGAAAGATATTGCTTCATAAAGTGCGCGGCCTTACAGTTTTCTCAAATACTGTCTAAATCACAATCTATTCAAACAAAGTGTGCGGCCCTACAATTTTCTCAAATACTGTGCGACCCTCCCAATCTAAATCACAATCTATTCAAACACACTGTGTTACCCTACACAGTCTTCCCAAACACCATGTGACCCTATGTACTGTAAATCACAATCTATTCAAATACACTGTGTTATCCTACACAGTTCTCCCAAACACTATGCAACCCTATTGAAACCACAATAAATTCAAACACATGTGCCGCCCCACACAGTTTCCCCAAACACTGTGTGACCCTCCCTATCTAAATCACAATCTATTCAAACACACTGTGCGACCCTACACTGTCTCCCCAAACACTATGTGACCCAATCTAAATCACAATCTATTCAAACACACTGTGCGACCCTACACTGTCTCCCAAACACTGTCTCCCAATCTATTCAAACACTATGCCTACACTGTCTCCCCAAACACTATGCGACCCAATCTAAATCACAATCTATTCAAACACACTGTAAGACCCTACACTGTCTTCCCCAGCCTGACAATGTGTGCTCCCCTATCAAAATGAAAATTTATTCAAACACACTGTGGGACCCTAACTTAATCATAATCTATTTAAACACAGTGTGCGACCCTACCTTAATCATAATCTATTTAAACACAGTGTGCGACCCTAACGTAATCAAAATCTATTCAATTACACTGTGCGACCCTAACGTAATCATAATCTATTCAAATAGACTGTGTGACCCTATATATATCTACATCATAATCCATTCAAGTACACCTCGCGACCCCCCGGACTATTTAAATCATATTCTATTCCAATATACTGTGCGACCTTATCTAACTCATAATCTATTCAAACACACTGTGCGATCCTATCTAAATCATAATCTATTCAAACACACTGTGCGATCCTATCTAAATCATAATCTATTCAAACACACTGTGCGATCCTATCTAAATCTTAATCTATTCAAACACACTGTGCGATCCTATCTAAATCATAATCTATTCAAACACACTGTGCGATCCTATCTAAATCACAATCTATTCAAACACACTTTGCGATCCTATCTAAATCATAATCTATTCAAACCCACTGTGCGATCCTATCTAAATCATAATCTATTCAAACACACTGTGCGATCCTATCTAAATCATAATCTATTCAAACACACTGTGCGATCCTATCTAAATCATAAACTATTCAAACACACTGTGCGATCCTATCTAAATCTTAATCTATTCAAACACATTGTGCGATCTTATCTAAATCATAATCTATTCAAACACACTGTGCGATCCTATCTAAATCACAATCTATTCAAACACACTGTGCGATCCTATCTAAATCATAATCTATTCAAACACACTGTGCGATCCTATCTAAATCATAATCTATTCAAACACACTGTGCGATCCTATCTAAATCATAATCTATTCAAACACACTGTGCGATCCCATCTAAATCATAATCTATTCAAACACACTGTGCGATCCTATCTAAATCATAATCTATTCAAACACACTGTGCGATCCTATCTAAATCATAATCTATTCAAACACACTGTGCGATCTATCTAAATCATAATCTATTTAAACACACTGTGCGATCCTATCTAAATCATAATCTATTCAAACACACTGTGCGATCCTATCTAAATCATAATCTATTCAAACACACTGTGCGATCCTATCTAAATCATAATCTATTCAAACACACTGTGCGATCCTATCTAAATCATAATCTATTCAAACACACTGTGCGATCCTATCTAAATCATAATCTATTCAAACACACTGTGCGATCCTATCTAAATCATAATCTATTCAAACACACTGTGCGATCCTATATAAATCATAATCTATTCAAACACACTGTGCGATCCTATCTAAATCATAAACTATTCAAACACACTGTGCTATCCTATCTAAATCATAATCTATTCAAACACACTGTGTGATCCTATCTAAATCATAATCTATTCAAACACACTGTGCGATCCTATCTAAATCATAATCTATTTAAACACACTGTGCGATCTTATCCAAATCATAATCTATTCAAACACACTGTGCGATCCTATCTAAATCATAATCTATTCAAACACACTGTGCGATCCTATCTAAATCATAATCTATTTAAACACACTGTGCGATCCTATCTAAATCATAATCTATTCAAACACACTGTGCGATCCTATCTAAATCATAATGTATTCAAACACACTGTGCGATCCTATCTAAATCATAAACTATTCAAACACACTGTGCGATCCTATCTAAATCTTAAACTATTCAAACACACTGTGCGATCCTATCTAAATCTTAATCTATTCAAACACACTGTGTGATCCTATCTTAATCATCATCTATACAAACACACTGTGTGATCCTATCTTAATCATCATCTATACAAACACACTGTGCGATCCTATCTAAATCATAATCTATTCAAACACACTGTACAGTACATGTCTTCCCAAGCTGACCCTATTCTGAATCACTACATATTCTAGCACACTGCTATACAGTTTTCTTAAACACATGATGCACACAAGGAAGCTGAAGATTTATGCACACAATTAAGCTGAAGATTGATGTTTCTCAGAGTCTTTGCAGTGAAAAATTGTATACTTCCTGGTTTGACCAATTGTACACGTTCTTACTATCTCCGCATGTTAAAGATGCTCCCAGCACAGCGTAAATAATCTTACCTTTGAATTTGAAGTACATTACGTGGTGTAGTCAAGCAGGGTACTTTGGGGGTAAACTGTGCTTCAGCAACTGCTCCCTCAACATTTTCCGCCTCCTCTCCAATACCACTTGGGGTGCGAACCCCCATGCTCTCCTCAAAATCTTCAGGCTCAACATTTGTGCCAAGCTTGACTACAGCAATATTGTCTACTGTGCCGCTCACAACTCTTACTTCAACCACATCAACACCATTCAAAATAAAGCCCTCAGGCTTTGTCTGGGTCCTACAGGACCTCCCCCATCACCAGCTTTTAGGTTGAAGCCACCGAACCCCCCTTTCTGCTAAGGTGTAGAAAGCTTAGCCTCCTCCTACCCTTTTAAAGCCCTCACCAACACGCAGAACCCTGTTTACATCCTCATTAGGTACTCCAATTTCTCCACATTCTTTGATAGGACTAAAACCTTACCCCCTCCCTTCAGCTTACGCATCAAACCAGACCTCTACCATCTTGGCATCAACCCTTCCACTCTTGGCACCTTTTCCTGGCCCACTTTTCCTTCCTGGGCCACCCCTGTCCTTTCTATCCACCTGGGCCTCTCCACTCATCACAAAACCCAAACCCACCCTAATATCAACCTCATCAACCTCCACAACCAATCAAAGACCAACTCTCAAACTACACCTTCACCCATCACTATTTTGTTTCTTTTGAAGTCCTCTTTCATAAACGTTGGACTTGCTTGACCACTGAAGTAATCTTTGAATGCATTCTTCACCATTTTGTTTCTTTCAAAGTCCTCCTAATGTAAGATGGACATGCTTGACCACTGAACTAATCCTTTTAAGTTCCAGCGGGATGAACTGGTAAGAAGGGGATGGCTGGCAGCTGGGGAAGTGCTGATGTGGATGGTGGGTGGTGATTTTGGGCAAACTCTTTCAAAGGATGTTAAGCACAGATACACTGTAGGTTCTGTGTGCTTATACGTGCTTTGCAAGTTACAATTATTAAATCAAATTATGGCATTAATGTAAATTTGATAACTAAGCATCATTGCACACGGAGGCTCCCTGATGCCACCAATGAATACAATGGAATTTAATTTGTGCTGTTTCCTTCCTTTTCAAATCTATTTGTATGTGATGTATGATTGCTTTAGACAGCACAGCTGGATGATTTTCAAAGCCTTTGTACTATTTCTATGAATCAAGTGAATGATTATGATGATTAATGAAAAATTAGTGTTGAGGCACAGTGTTTCTATACCCATAATGCACTGGGCAAAGGACTTTGGCTTGAGTGGAATGACCTGACTTGAGGAGGGTCATTCGCGAGTGGAAAGTACTTTGAACCGTACATTAAATGAGTACTAACACGATGCCAAAACTTGAATCTTTTTATAAAATTTCTGTGATAGATTGTTTAAAATGCATAGAAACATCTAAACAGAATGAAAAATAAGATAAGTTTCCCCTACAGTATTTATATTTTTTTGCTTAGAAAAAAATTTAACCGGTTGTTAAAATGGAACAAACCATATTATGAAAGTAGTGCATTATGGGATGGAATTCACAGGTCATGACACTGCAAATACTTTTTTTTGAATTGATAATATGATTTTAATCAATGGTAGAGAGATATCCCTACGTGGGCACTGCACGGTTTATAGCTGGTACATTCCAACAAGGTTTCAATTTAAGCTAGATAATAGAAAGGGGGAAAGGGGGAGGGGGAACATGATGAGATACAAAGAAATCCCAAACAAAATATTTTGAAGAAGAAAAGTGGTTTCCCTTTGTTCCCCTTAACTCTTTCCTATAGTGGCATGAATGCATTTGGACGTACATTGCCAAAGTGACTCCATTGATCCTTTCCTGGATATATATCCTGCTTCAAGGATGAGCTAATTCTATAAAGGAAATTCCTTGTTTCATGGAATCACCCATCAATCAACCCTCGTCACTTATCACCAATGAGGGTCATAGATTAAAGGAATATTCCTGTCATATGATATATATGTTTACATCATGTTTCTTACTCTTTGTAAATGTAACGCTCTTTAAACCTGAGGGAAAGTCACATAATAAATGCTTGTTGAAGTGTAATGTAATGTAATGCAATATGATAGGACAACAGCAGGAACATACTGGTGAAGGAACAACTACCACATTTGACGTAATAAGCGCTGGGGCGCTTACTAAGAAAAAGGGTATCACTTTTTAGGCCCAAAGTTACTTCCTAATAAGCGCCCATGCTCAGGGGCCAAGTAGGCTATAGTGCGATATTCAAAACTGTGACTGCTGTACATACAGTATGAGCTGTTGGGAGACAAAGTGACTAAGTGAGCTATATCCCACATGTAGGTCAAAAATGAGATAAATACACTACACTATAGCTTCAGGGTCAATGCATGTCCTGATCCCACAGGCATTACCAGGAATGTACTCTACTGCCCTCTATTGACAGTTCTTGAAATTGCCTTTAACATCTTTAGATATGCTTTGAGAGATAAAGTGGGATATCCCGCAAGCTAAGATTCCCCCGGGCCCCACCCAGATGGATTTCAGCTGACACAATCTTGAATCAGATTTTCAAAGGTGATGTTGTGTTTCTACACATCAGAAGGACTTCTACAATTTTGTAATTATCTTGTGATTTCATTAATCTGTTTGTCAAAAGCCTAATAAGGGATAAGTAGGGGTAGACTATTTTACACCCAAACTTATTATGCAAATAATTTGCCACAGTATGCAGGTATATTGGGCTGTCCCTAGTGGGCTATCCCATTTTAGCACTTTTCCTTTCTTTTTTTCTCGTGATTTTGGGTAAAATATTTCATGTGAGATTTTCCAAAATATAATTCATTTACAGACAAGTATCAAACAGGATCCTTCTTCTATAGTGGTGATTCTTAATAGGTTGCCCGCGGGCCAGATCTGCCCCCCAGGCAATCCAATCTGGCCTGTGAACATTAGTTATTTTATAATGCAATACAGTGCATTGCATGTAAGATCAATCCGAATGAGATCGGTAAAAATCGCAAAATACTCATTTATTTTGATTTTACCTAGGCAGATCAGCTCACTAAAACATTGCGGCTTATCAAATAAAAATCTTATCTTTAGTTCTGCTATGGCTTGCGGCTTGTCAAAGGAAGGTGGATAAGAGAACTGCTGACAATTGGCGTACATCCTAAACGCTCACGTTCTCAACTTGTTTGTATTCAGGAATGTTTTGACGGGTTTTGTTGGTCACATGACGCTGGGTTTGCCATGCGAATGGCCCACGATTAAAGCTGTTTTGAAATGATGGCCCTCAGAAAAATTATATTAAGAACCTTAATTGTTCTATAGGAACTGTGCAGATTGTTTATAATATTCCAACTTTAAACCTCATTTTGTCAAAATTGTGATTTTGTGGGACATCTCACTTTGCCTCTCAGGGGCTCATATATGACTGGGTGTATACTAGCCACACAATAACCACCACCACAAAAACATTGTGAGCATCAGATGCAAAATAAAGAATGTAACAAAACTTTTTTAATCTTCAAATTAATCAAATAAATTTATGTAATCAGTCAGAAAAAAAGCTGGGTGGGCACTTATTAGAGCAGGGGCACTTGATACGTTGAATACAGTATGTTTTTATTTTCCATTTAAAGGATTATTTCAGGGGTCCCTCAAGTCCATCAAAGAGACTTCAAAAGAAACAAAATGGTAAAGAAATCATTCAAAAGTCGTATTCCAAAGAGATAATTGAATTTAAAGTTATCTTCATTTGTGACTGAAATCACATTAGTTGTGATGTCACAGTCTCAGATTCCTCTAGTTGTGATGTCACAGTCTCAGATTCCTCAAGTTCTTTATGCATTTTATCATATTTTTTGCTGTGATTTTGTGCCTTAAAAACCACCGGGTTTGTCAGGAAAGTAGTAAAACAGAATCTAGTTAGGGAATTTACCACTTGAAGAAAATTCAAACGAAAAATAATTTAGATTGTAAAAAAGTTAAATAAATTTTCTTTAAAATACATTAACAATTGTGAAGAATGTGAGGATAAGGGCACGTACCAAGCTTCCATAGTAGACTTACTACACTAGTCATTTCTACACAGATAAGACCGATCTAACTATCAACTTGAATATTTTCTTAACGGAATAAGAAATTGATGTAATTTCTTCACCATTTTTTTCCTGTAAGTTCCTCTTTCATATAAGATAAACTTGCTTGACTACAATCCTTTGAGAATTTTCATGATATTGCATTCATGTTGTAAGTCTAATAATAGTATGATATGTAAATGTAATAGATCCAGGTTCATGACAATTATTTTGTATTTCTTTGACACGTAATTCTCTCTAACGAAAAGATTGAAAACATTCTTTATGATTCTGAGGTAAGATATACTGTATAATAAATATGAACATGTTGTGCCCATATTTTAATGTGCTCAATAGTTTTTATTGGATTAGTTCAGTGTTCAAGCAAGTTATCTTGTATGAAAGAGGACTTCAAGAGAAACAAAATGGTGAAGAAACTACTTCAATATCTTATTCGGTTAAGAAGATATCAAGATTAAAGCTCTGTCTCATCTATACGAAATGACTGGTGTAATAAGTCTACTATATATAGAAGGTTGGCATCCTTATCCTCACATTCTTAACAATTATTGATGTATGATAGAATACATAAAGAATTAGAGGGATCTGAGGCAGTGACATCACGACTTGTCTGATTTCAGTCGTTTCTACACAAATGATACCAAACTTGAATATCTCCTTAACGGAATAAGATTTTTAAATGCTTTCTTGACCCCTGAACTAATCCTTTAGCGATGACAATGTTTAATACACTTTGGGTGATGTGATGGTAAATGTCATCTGCTTGTACATGATTCTATCAAAGCATTCAGGTACAAAAACACCACAAAAATCCCCCAAAATAGTAAAGAAAAATTATAAATACAGTAATTTCAAAAATTGCAAGAAGTTGTTGCATTTAGTTGGTCGACTATCATATTGTATGCACAGCAATTTAAGACATTTCAAAACCAAAAGGAATCGGAAGGAATTATGTGAAATGGTTATCGAGGTACTGTAAACAAAAAATTTGTGAATTGAATTTCCTGTTAATTTTCATAATAATATATGTGATAGAGCTAATACTGTTAGAGAAACAATTTGGTGTAAAAACCAAGTGTCACGTCATAAAATGTGATATCAGGTCCAAGACAAATCTTATGGTATTTTTAAAGGTAAACAATGTCTCTCTTATATTTAGAGTGTAAGGTTCACCGGCAGGAGGACAAAGTACAATTTTCGTAAAATGCATGTTATACCCCATCTAAATAATATAACAATAATTCCAGTAATTTAGGAGGAAGTAATTTTCAAAGAAAAACAAAAATAGTCCTGGATTTGCTTTTATGACATCACACTGTACACTGTGAGGCCACTTTTCAACACATTTGTGCAATCTTTGAAATGCAATAACTATTAAATGACACAAAAGACATCAATATGATTTTTACACCAAATTGTTTCTTTAACAAAAGTCCTCACTCTATCATATTCACTTGGTTGGTGCGACGTCACTTCCGGGAGATGACGTTATTTGCTGGAGTGTAAACAAAGCTTTGCGCGTTATGGCGAACGGTAAAGGCCGGTACTCACAGAACACGGCGCGGCGAGCGATTTCAAAAGAAAATATAATAAAACAAAGGAAAATAAACATTTTGAACTCTTGTTTTCATAGATGGATGGTCATCGCATGACTATTCAGATGATAACTGAAAATTGATTGAAAGGGCGTTTCTACGCCCATTATAGCAAAATTCGCTTAGCGACAGAAAAACGCGCCCCACTAAAGCGAATTTCTCCACACTTTGAACAAAAAAGCATTTGTAGCAAATTTTCCAGTATCACCAGAAAGCCTTAATTGTAAACTTTGTTGTGTGTAAGCAAAAAGTAAAAGCATCTTATAATATTTGTTTCCTGCATGATCTAAATTATCGCTCGCCGCGTCGCATTCGGTGTGTTACAACGGCCCTACAGTCCGTTTGTGTCTACATGTGGTATGCAAAGTCGGACAAAATGTTTACGATTATTAATTGTTAGTTAAACTCCATTTTTACTAACTACTTCGTTAGTTGATTGTGCAGTGAAGAATAACAATTAATTAAAGTTTATATGGATTATTATGGACGATCGGACATTGTACGTTTTACTGTACACCTGCTGGGTAGGCATGTTTAACACACCATGCTTGAAATTTGTGTCAGTCACTTAAATGATGAATTGACCAAAAACAATGATGTATTTCTACCGAAAACTCAACAAAGCGATGCCGCATATCCCGAATCGATCATCATACATTGTCTGAAAGGCAAATTTGTTCCTTAAGTGGCTAAAATTCGGGCCTACCATGCTACGTATGGCATATGATATGTAAACAAACACAGCTTTGTTTTTACTCCAGCGGCTTGCACTTACTATGCGGTCTGTTGACCTTGGGTCACAAATCTAACCAAGTGAATATATGATAATGATAATTCAAAGGAATATTCCTTTAAAACATGGAAAAATTGTTCAGATGAAGATTAAGACAAATTGGTGTATGGATTAACGAAATGAATCAATTCTTTTTACTCCAGCAGCTTGCACTTACTATGCGGTCTGTTGACCTTGGGTCACAAATCTAACCAAGTGAATATATGATAATGATAATTCAAAGGAATATTCCTTTAAAACATGGAAAAATTGTTCAGATGAAGATCAACACAAATTGGTGTATGGATTAACGAAATGAAGCAATTCTTGATACAGATTTTCGTGGGTAGACTTTTGACACCTTTATTCAGAACCGTGGGAAATTTAAATTCCAAATTAAAACTTTTTCAAACTCTGTCCTGATATGTCAAAGACCACATAATAGGAATCAATGGTGCATATTATTGAGGAAATATTTGTATAAGAAGTTTGTATTAAGGTTGTGGTATAGTGATAGCATTGTTGCTGTCATAACCGAATACACAGGTGATTACCCCGTCATTGTAATTGTGTGTTCACTCGTCTTCACACTGTAGGTTCTTGTCTGCATGATTCTCAGAAATGTTTAGTTATGAGCATGAACGAATTGCTGTAGGTGTGAGGTTTGACTCTTATGCACTTGTTAATTGTGTGACTCCCCCCTACACCCCTGGACAAAATGAGTCATTGCACCAAAGTGGGTGGACAAAACATGTACATTGATGAACCCCTCAGTCACTAAGGTAATTGACATTTATTGTGAAATGACTTACCCCAAATCAATCACCTCTGTACAAAGTCAATGGTTCTGAAGTAAATTGACCCATCCCATAGTCACTCAGTGACTGATAATTTGGTTCAATGATGCACATGTGAGTCACTATACCATATATCAATGACTCACCTTTGACTGACATTGCCAGGGGTAGTAGGGGTGAGTCATACAAGTAACAAGTGCATAATACCCCTATAGAGGGATTTTATCACGTGACTCTTAACTCCACTGGAAGCCATTTTGCAGGGCAGCAGTCATTGTGTTTCACGTGTCTTCACACAGCTCAGTCACATCACATGTATAAACAAACATACTGCATGCTAACTTACCTTACCACTTCAGCAAATTTTACTGATTGCAATTTTTTTGTTAACTTCCGATTTTACTTCATATTTTCTTAAACCTTTGTATATTCACCAGGAATATGAAGAGTCACTTTTACGTTAATGCCATCTGATTGTTTGTTATACTCAGACAAAGCCTACATACCTGATATAAAGTGCTTGCTACAAATCCTAGTGTGAACCATAGGTTGAAAGCCATCATGTCGTACAGCAGAAACCCACTTCGAACGTCGATCACAATCAGATGGAAATCGAGAAAATGTCTCTTTATTTCCTCGCACACATCTATTTGTGTAACTAATGAATCAGCTGAAACACCCTTATTCACCCTCACACAAGGTGAGTCATTGCACCAAGGTGGATGACCAAAACATGTACATTGATGCACCCCTCGGTCACTTAGGTGACTGACATTACTTTTGAAATGACTTAACCCAAATCACTCGCCTTTGTACAAAGTGAATGGGTCTGAAGTAAATTGACTCGACTCACCCCAGAGTCACTCTGGTCAGGCCTGACTGTGGTGATGGACAATTTGGTACAATGATGCACATGTGAGTCACTGTTTGATATACATTGCCGGGGGTAGTAGGGGTGAGTCAAACAACTGACAAGTGCATTAGCAAGCATAACCTTGGTGTCAGTTCTGTCAAATTCTTTTACCCTAGGGTATTTTGTACTTTTTATCGACTGGATAAGGGACATCTAGTAAATCTGATTATGTGCAGTCAGAGTACAGTCAATATGTCTTAACATGTTATGCATGAAGGCAGGGGTCAAAATTTTCACTCTTTCAAGGACAGTGTTTTTTATATTTTTTTATCAGGAACAGCAATTTTTTTAAGATCGCTGTATTTTTTCCCCTCAGAAATGCCAAATAAATTATTATTAACTTAATTTCTGCTCATTTCAACTAACAAACTTCTCCCATTAAGTTTTTCAGTACAACTACTCTTGCTTGAGTTGGATATTACTACAACGTAAAACCAGATTCAGGAGTAGAATGCAATTTGAGAACCAGATTTAGGAGTAGAATGCAATTTGAGAACCAGATTCAGGAGTAGAATGCAATTTGAGAACCAGATTTAGGAGTAGAATGCAATTTAAGAACCAGATTCAGGAGTAGAATGCAATTTGAGAACCAGATTCAGGAGATTCAGGAGTAGAATGCATGAGAACCAGATTTAGAGCAGAATTCAGGAGTAGAATGCAATTTGAGAACCAGATTCAGGAGTAGAATGCAATTTGAGAACCAGATTCAGTAGAATGCAATTTGAGAACCAGATTCTGGAGAAATGCAATTTGAGAACAGATTCAGGAGTAAAATGCAATTTGAGAACCAGATTTGAGAACCAGATTTAGAATGCAGATTCAGAATGCAATTTGAGAACCAGATTCAGAGAATAGTAGAATGCAAGATTTGAGAACCAGATTTAGGAGTAGAATGCAATATAAGAACCAGATTCAGAGTAGAATGCAATTTGAGAACCAGATTTGAGAACCAGATTCAGGAATGTAGAATGCAATTTGAGAACCAGATTCAGGAGAACCAGATTTAAGAGTAGAATGCAATTTGAGAACCAGATTCAGAAATGCAATTTGAGAACCAGATTTGAAGTAGAATGCAGGAGTAGAATGCAATTTGAGAACCAGATTTAGATAACCAGATTCAGGTAGAATGCAATTTAAGAACCAGATTCAGGAGTAGAATGCAGAGAACCAGATTCAGGAGTAGAATGCATGCAGATTTGAGAGAACCAGATTCAACAGTTCAGAATGCAATTTGAGAACCAGATTTAGGAGTAGAATGCAATTCAAGAACCAGATTCAGGAGTAGAATGCAATTTGAGAACCAGATTTAGGAGTAGAATGCAATTTGAGAAGCTTTGATATGGGAAAGATATTCTGAATAACTAAAATGAAAGAATTTGAGCTGCATTCCTGTTTCATTTTCATATATGTAGAACATATGTGAATGCTGATGCAAACTGTTATTTGTGGTTTTTCAGATGGTTTCACCCAAGTATATCGGGCATGAAAGCTGAACAACTGTTGCTAGAGAGAGGATACGATGGAAGCTTTTTATGCCGTCCAAGCCAAAGCAACCCAGGGGATTTCACATTATCAGTCAGGTAAGCATTCATCACTTCAGGGCTGATGCTTGATTAGCTGGTGATGCTTTTTAAAACATAGCTCATTAACATCTTGTTAGTTTGATGCTTCCATGGCCTTAATTCTCCTTCACAAAAGATAGCAGGGGGGGGGGGGAGGAACATTTGGCCACACTTTTCCTCTACAATCGTGAGGGACAACATTTTCAAAAATGTTTTTGTAATTTTGCGGAAAGTTTTGGGGAGAGACATTCCCCGTCCCCTTAGGACTCATGGCCATGGATGCTTGTTATCAGTATATTGTTCTTTTATGAAGTTTTATGTTCTCTAAGAGGTGCAGTGGCTCAGTGGTTAAGGAGTCATTCTCGTATTCGAGAGGTACAGAGTTCAATTCCCGTCGTGAGCGCTGCATTGTGTCCTTGAGCAAGACACTTTACTTGCTTCAGTCCTGTAAAGCTGTAAAATGAGTACCAGCACTGGGGAGTTACTCTGCGATATGCACTGGTGTCCCATCCAGGGGTAGTCATATACTCTCATCCGCTTGCGCCATGGAAACCGGGAATAAACACCGGCTCAATGAGCCTAATGGCTTGGATGGATTTAGCTTTTTTATGTTCTCTAAGGTAATCCCATCATTTTGCTGAAAATGTTTCCTTCTGAATCTTGTATTAACTGCAACATCCTCTTGATACTAATTAAGGATCTCCTTTGCCAACCTATCAAATCTTACTCCTCTGACACATAATCCCAGCCAGTTTCTCTTTTAGCAAACTTAAGCATTGCTGCATCCACTGTTCAACATTGTCCTTCGTATATTTTCCCTTGTTATGATCAAGATGATCAATAAAGGAAAATAAGGTTCATCTGATATATAGTTAATTTATAGTCAATTGTTATAATAAATTATTATGAGTTGTAAGTATAGAAGTTTCAATTGAGCCATAAAATATTTTAAACTTGTTATTCTTTTATTGATCTGAAACTTTACTATCGATTGGTTAATTAATTTAAGGTCTATCATCGATTGGTTAGTTCATTTAAGGTCTTATCATCGATTGGTTAGTTCATTTAAGGTCTTATCATAGATTGGTTAATTCATTTAAGGTCCTTTGACATTAATATTGAAAGGTCCACAGAAAAGAACCTAAAACATCAAACCACCCGAACCAAGAGAGGAGGGAAAAATAAATATGTACATTATGATGGGCAGGATTTTCCCACCGAAAGTGGGGGTGGGGGAGGCATTGTCATCAAATGAATGTTGCTTAGTGAAAAATAGGGGAGGGGGGGGGGGGGGTCTAAATTATAAAATCACACTAAAAAATACAAAACTTCACCAACATTACCACACAAAAGATATAAATATGAAAAAAAAGCTTCCTTTTCAACCCACAAATCCTGCTTACTGCATGTACATGACAAAATATTATAAATGACAACATAGTAAGAAAATACAGTAACATACTGTAGTTATGCATTATGTACATGTAGTTTGTTCATTATGAAACGATTAACTAGAGGAAGTACCACTTTACTTCCCTGATTAATGCCTAAGATTATTCTTTATAAGGAACTAAGTTAAAGGCTTTGCTTGATAATAAGGGCAAGGAATTTCCTACATTAATGCCTAGATATGTACTCACCCCACTCTATACTAATAAAATATCTCGGGTTTACCTGTAGAAAGAGGTAATTGTGTTTGTTGCCGCGATGGGTTCTGTAGGAATGAAAATGGCACAAGTAAAAAGTTGGACAAAATATGGAAGAGTGCCCTAATTGAAACATGAAAATCAAGTTATTGTAATTATAAAATCAAAGAAAGATGTTGAACATGTGTAAATCAAGAAAGAAGGGGGCTGAGGGGGCTGGTGGGAATGAATGAGTGGGAATGAGGGGGCTGAGTGGGAATGAGGGGGCTGAGGGGAATGAGGGGAGGTGAGGGGAATGAGGGGGCTGAGTGGGAATGATGGGGGCTGAGTGGGGATGAGAGGGGCTGAGTGGGAATGGGGGGCTGAGTGGGAATGAGGGGGCTGAGTGGGAATGAGGGGGCTGAGGGGAATGAGGGGAGGTGAGTGGGAATGAGGGGGCTGAGTGGGAATGATGGGGGCTGAGTGGGAATGAGAGGGGCTGAGTGGGAATGAGGGGGGCTGAGTGGGAATGAGGGGGCTGAGTGGGAATTAAAAGCAGCATGGGAACAAACCCACATAGGGGAGTACCAACATTGTATTAAGATGACAAGTGAAACCTCAGGAAAGATACAATGTTAAATGATTGTAAAAGTCTCATCAAAATACTATATGAGGGAGGAAATTGGAGACTGACCAATATTCCAAACACCTTTTGAAATCTTGCTACAATCATACACTCATTACACCAAGCTACATGTATGTGATCATCTAAAAAGAAAAAAAAAGAAGAAAAAAAGATACAATTATACTGTAGTAGCTTTTGTCCCTATGAACCTTAAGGTGTAAATAGTTAATTCCATCTTCCAAGATGACAAATTTGACAGTTACTGCAATATAGCTCTTAAAGAAAACCTTCAACTTTGAGGGTGACTGCAGTAGGTGTGTTTGGGTAAATCCTCAGTGTGGGCTCATTGCACAGAGACTCACAAAGGATCCTTACATTGTGAATGGTGTGGTACAGTATGAAAGCATGGAGCTGTCAACATTTGGTTACCATTCTGTTATAAGTTAAGCTGAAGGCCATATGCCGTAGCACTAGAGTTGCTAGTGGTGCGGGGATGGTCTTGATAGTGGTGCGGTGGCGTTTGAGGAGCAGAGGGTGAAGCTCCCTGAAGTACTCTTATTTTCATAATCCCGGCGCAAAAGTGGTGCAGCGAGCGCTGCACCAGCTGCATTGGCTCCGACGGGCCTGTATCATATCTTTTGCATAATATGTTATGGCTATAGGTTAAAGTTATATGAACAGGTAGCAACAACATGGGTTTAAATGAAAAATCATGCAAACAGTCAGTGTAAAATTGCTTAAGAATTGACCATTTTACAGCATTTTACTAGTATATGATATAATATTTATAATTAACATGAATTGTGCAATTTCTTGCGACTGGTTAATTAATTGCTTATTTCTTCATTTTTGTTCCTTTCCCCAAAATGTTTTGAATGGAAGAAGTTGGACACAGCGAACAAAAAATTGGGTATTATTGTAACCTTGACCCAAATTTAATCCTTATTCTACCAGCACTTTTTTGAAAACGTACTTGGGAGGCAGGGTCGAAGATGGGGCATGTGGTAGAGTAAGGTTTAAGAACAGGCTGATTATTGAAGGGTCCTGTGTCTTCCAAGCAGCAGAGTCGGGCTCGTTCTGCTTCAGTGACCCAGTGGGCTGCCCTTTGGGACCATGCTGCATATATTTTTGAATTGGCAAACTTGTCGCGGGTTGATTAACCCTTACTCTACCAGCACTTTTTTAAAAACGCGCTTGGGAGGCCGGTTGAAGATGAAGCACTCAAAAACGGTGATAATTTGCTGCGTGGTAGAGTAAGGGTTATCAGCAGAAGGCAATTTGATAACCTTTGATATTTGAAATTTGGGAAAGAAATGTAAAGAATTACACGAAGGAATTTTAGCTGTTGCTCTATTCCTTTAATACATCGTCACTTTTTCACCGACTGAAAATCAAATACAAACTTTGATCTGTCATAACTTAAAAAGTAAAGTGCTATTGTGACTGTTTCAAAACTGTTCTGAGTTAATGCTTCTTTATCTGGATAAAATCTCTACCTGTCCATATACCTTTAAACCTTTTTGCATTAAGATACTTCACACCATTAAAGCCAAAATTGGGACCAACATCCCCTGCACAGTCACAATTGCAGGAAAGACATCGCCAGCATTCGCCTTGGTCACTCCTCTCTCACCCATTCCTATCTCCTTTCCGGCTCCCCTGCCCCTCTCTGCAACACCAGCCTCTCCATCAAGCATATTTTCTTAACCTGTCCCCTATACCTGAACCCTAGGTCTCTTCTCTCCTCACCCACCTTAATCTCGAATCTCTTCAAAAACAATCCTTCCTCCAACATTATCAACTTCCTCAGCAACAAGAACCTATTCCACCATATCTAATCTTCCTTTCTCTTCCCTTCTACACCTAACCTTACACACCCCTTTCTTTTCACCTTAATTTTTTCTCCTAAATTCATCCTATTTTCTTCCTTTTTTCCCTCTTAATCCTCCATCTCCTCTCTCCTGACTCTTACACCTTAATTTTTTAACACCCTCTTAGCACATTTGACTCTGCTGTTGTGGTGCTGTTAAACATCAACAAACCAAACCAAACCATTAAGATACAGTTATTACATAAAAGAATGATGTTTCCTCATTGGTATGTTTGTACAGTCAGGATCATGCTCCCGATTGGGAGATCTCCCAATCGGGAGATCTCCTGATTGGGAGATTTCTTGTCATTATAACCCACACTACATCTTTCCAAATTCAAATCTCTCTAAAGTAATACATAATGGTAAGATAGGTTTAAGCCAAAGGTAAGAAAAATATGTGCGAAGTATTCTAATTTTATTGGTGCAACAGAAGGATAAAATTATTTTCTCCATTTTCACTGGTGCAAATTTGATTTTCACCAGGGAATTTAAAGTAATCTTTAAAAATTCATTGCAATAGTTTCTGAAAAGCAGATTTTAACATTTTAGTCACCAGCAAAAGCTCAAATTATACAAAGAAAGTTCAGAAATATTAATTTCAATATCATTTTCAAAAGTACACAACTTTAAAATAACAGAATTTAAAAAGCAAAAGAAAAATTAAAAGCTGCAATTTTGAACAGTTTGAATTATGGTCACTCCCAATTGGGAGATCTCCCAACCAGACTGTTTGTAAATGTAAATGTTTTACTGCTGGTTTCCTTTTTAAAGTTTCACTTTCAGTTGTTTTTGTCTGTTTTTCATATTGAATCACTGTTTTTTTTAAAATGAATTGCATGTTGTTCATATTTTCCATCCATTTAGAATATGCTGCTGTGAATATTTTCCTCTTAAGGAACACATGTTGCAGTGCCAATTTCCCACCCATTTAACACATGGTGAAGTTAATATTTTCCACCCATTTAACACATGTTGCATTGCCAATTGCCCACCCATCGAACACATGCTGCAGTGGCAATTTCCCACCTATTAACCAGGCTGCAGTGGCAATTTCCCACCCATTTAACACATGCTGCAGTGGCAATTTCCCACCCATTTAACACATGCTGCAGTGGTAATTTTCCACCCATTTAACACATTCTGCAGTGGCAATTTCCCACCCATTTAACACATGCTGCATTGGAAGTTTACCACCCATTTAACACATGCTGCAGTGGCAATTTTCCACCCATTTAACACATGCTGCAGTGCCAATTTTCCACCCATTTAACACATGCTGCAGTGATAATTTCCCACCCATTTAACACATTTTGCAGTGGCAATTTCCCACCCATTTACAAATGCTGCATTGGAAGTTTACCACCCATTTAACACATGCTACAGTGGCAATTTCCCACCCATTTAACACATGCTGCAGTGGCAATTTCCCACCCATTTAACATATGCTGCAGTGGCAATTTCCCACCCATTTAACACATGCTGCAGTGGCAATTTCCCACCCATTTAATATATGCTGCAGTGGCAATTTCCCACACATTTAACACATGCTGCAGTGGCAATTGCCCACCCATTTAACACATGCTGCTGTGGCAATTTTCCACCCATTTAACACATGCTGCAGTGGCAAATCCCCCCTCCCCCTCATTTAACACATGGTGAAGTTCAATTTTCTCAGAAATGAAATTATGTTCTACTTAGAATTTGACTACACTTGTGTGGAGGAATTTGTGAGGTGTCATTTAGGTCTCAGTTGAAAGGTGGTATTTGCTAGGTGTCATTTAGGTCTCAGTTGAAAAGAGGAATTTGCTAGGTGTCATTTAGGTCTCAGTTGAAAAGAGGAATTTGCTAGGTGCAGTTGAAAGGTGGTATTTGCTAGGTGTCATTTAGGTCTCAGTTGAAAGGAGGAAATTGCTAGGTGTCATTTAGGTCTCAGTTGAAAAGAGGAATTTGCTAAGGTGTCACTTGGGTCTCAGTTGAAAGGTGGTATTTGCTAGGTGTCATTTAGGTCTCAGTCGAAAGGTGGTAATTGCTAGGTGTCATTTAGGTCTCAGTTAAACGGAGGAGTTTGCTAGGTGTCATTTAGGTCTCAGTTGAAAGGAGGAATCTGCTAGATGTCATTTAGGTCTCAGTTGAAAAGAGGAATTTGCTAGGTGTCATTTAGGTCTCAGTTGAAAAGAGGAGAATTCGCTAAGGTGTCATTTAGGTCTCAGTTGAAAGGAAGGAATTTGCTAGGTGTCATTTGGGTCTCAGTTAAAAGGTGGAATTCGCTAAGGTGTCATTTAGGTCTCAGTTGAAAGGAAGGAATTTGCTAGGTGTCATTTGGGTCTCAGTTAAAATGTGGTATTTGCTAGGTGTCATTTAGGTCTCAGTTGAAAGGAGGAATTTGCTAGATGTCATTTAGGTCTCAGTTGAAACGAGGAATTTGCTAGGTGTCAATTAGGTCTCAGTGGAAAGGAGGAGTTTGCTAGGTGTCATTTAGGTCTCAGTTGAAAAGAGGAATTTGCTAGGTGTCATTTAGGTTTCACTTGAAAAGAGGAATTTGCTAGATGTCAATTAAATCTCACTGGAAAGGAGGACTTTGCTAGGTGTCATTTAGTTTTTAGTTAAAAGTAAAGACATATTTGTTGCCAATTCATGAAAATGCTAAAATTGACACCAGGTGTCATTTTCACCACAGATGATGAAGAATTGAGTTGTCATTACAAATGATTCTGGATGATTTGCATATTTATATCAAAAGTTTATATCTATCATCATGTGCAAGGTGCAAGGACAGTGTGTTCAAATGTTCTGGAGACGCTAGAATAAACCCTCATGTATCAGTTCAGTGCACCATTAAATCATCTTCTGGTAATAAATATTCCATGCCTAATCACATCTGTATTTTCTCTAATAAACGCCCCCCCTCTAATAAACGCCCCCGTCTTTTGCATACTTTCAGAATGTAACAACGTACGTTTAACTTACCAAATGTGACTTAAAAAGGCTGTAAGTCGAACGTAGCCAAGCAGAAAATATGCAAAGAGTATATTCCATTAAAAATCCATGCACAATAATGCTAAAAACACAAAAATCGCTTAAAGAAACTAATACCATAGGCTTAAAAGGAATTGCCGTTCTTTTGTAAGTTACATTTTTTTCTTCATACTTTACCGTCTAATAAACGCCCCCCTGTTTTCCAAATGCAACCCCCCGGGGGCGTTTATTAGAGAAAATACAGTAGGTCAGTACTGTATCTGCCTTGACCACAAGTATGATGTCAGGGTGAGATATAGTTGAAATTATTTGTTTTGAATCATGTTTGAATTGTAATTTGAACAGTCTAATTATACTAATTAAACTAATTATACTACTGTAATTATAGTAACAGTCTAAATATACTAATTACACTTATTATACTAACAGTCTAATTATACTAACTATACTAATTATACTAACAGTCTAATTATACTAAATTTAATTATACTAATTATACTATTTATACTAACAGTCTAATTATACTATTTATACTAACAGTCTAATTATACTATTTATACTAACAGTCTAATTATACTAAGTTTTATTATACTTATTATACTATTTATACTAACAGTCTAATTATACTAATTACACTAACAGTCTAATTATACTAAGTTTTATTATACTAATTATACTATTTATACTAACAGTCTAATTATACTAATTATACTAACAGTCTAATTATACTAAGTTTTATTATACTAATTATACTATTTATACTAACAGTCTAATTATACTAATTATACTAACAGTCTAATTATACTAAATGCTTTGAATTATTTGTATGTTGCTTTCATCAGGAGAAATGGTCAAGTTACTCACATCAAGATCCAGAACACAGGAGATTATTTTGACCTCTATGGAGGTGAAAAGTTTGCAACCCTTGCCGAACTCATTCATCACTTTACAGAGCGGGGAAACCAGCTGAAGGAGAAGAATGGACAAATCATTGAACTCAAGTACCCTCTCAACTCTGCAGATCCTACAAATGAAAGGTATGTATGAATTACTTTAGTACCCCCTCCACCCCTTAATTACCCCCTCAACTCAGCAGACCCTACAAATGAAAGGTATGTAGTGCCCCCTCCACCTCCTCAAATACCCCCTCAACTCGGCAGACCCTACAAATGAAAGGTATGTAGGGATTACTTTAGTACCCCTCTACCCCTCAATTACCTCCTCAACTCAGCAGACCCTACAAATGAAAGGTATGTAGTGCCCCCTCCACCCCCTCAAATACCCCTCAACTCAACAGATCCTACAAATGAAAGGTATACAGGGATTTGGTACCCCATCACCCCTCAATTACCTCCTCAACTCAGCAGACCCTACAAATGAAAGGTATGTACGAATTACTTGAGTACCCCCTCCACACCTTTTAATACCCCCTCAACTTAGCAGATCCTACAAATGAAAGGTATATGTATAGATTGCTTTAGTACCCCCTCCACCTCTCAATTACCCCTCCAACTCAGCAGATCCTACAAATGAAAGGTATGTAGGAATTACTTGAGTACCCCCTCCACCCATCAAATACCTCCTCACTTCTTGCAGATCCTACAAACGAAAGGTATGTAGGGATTACTTAAGACCCCCTCAATTACCCCCCCTACCCCAACTCAGCAGACCCTACAAATTAGTTATGTTGGGATTACTTTAGTACCCCAATAAATATCCCCTCAGTACCCCTTCCACCTCCTAAATTACCCCTTCAACTCAGCAGACCCTACAAATGAAAGGTATGTAGGGATTGCTCTAGTGCCCCCTGATGTGCCTCTCAACTCAGCAGACTCTACAAATGAAAGATATGCAGGGATAAATGACTGCTAAATACCTCCTTGAGTGCCCCCTCAATTCGGCAGACCATACAAATGAAAGGTATGTAGGGATAAAGGACTGCTTAAATACCTCCTTGAGTGCCCCCTCAATTTGGCAGACCATACAAATAAAAGGTATGTAGGGATAAAGGACTGCTTAAATACCTCCTTGAGTGCCCCCTCAATTCGGCAGACCCTACAAAAGAAAGGTATATAGGGATAAAGGACTGCTTAAATGCCTTATTGAGTGCCCCCTTAATTCGGCAGACCCTACAAACGAAAGGTATGTAGGGATAAAGGACTGCTTAAACGCCTTATTGAGTGCCCCCTCAATTCGGCAGACCAAACAAATGAAAGGTATGTAGGGATAAATGATTGCTTAAATACCTCCTTGAGTGCCCCCTCATTTCGGCAGACCAAACAAATGAAACGTACTGTATGTAGGGATAAAGGACTGCTTTAATACCTCCTTTAGTGCCCCCTTAATTCAGCAGACCATACAAATGAAAAATATGTAGGGATAAAGGATTGCTTAAATACCTCCTTGAGTGCCCCCTCAATTCGGCAGATTATACAAATGAAAGGTATGTAGGGATAAATGATTGCTTAAATACCTCCTTGAGTGCCCCCTCAATTCGGCAGACCATACAAATAAAAGGTACTGTATGTAGGGATAAAGGATTGCTTAAATACCTGCTTGAGTGCCCCCTCAATTTGGCAGACCCTACAAATGAAAGGTATGTAGGTATAAAGGACTGCTTAAATACCTCATTGAGTGCCCCCTCAATTCGGCAGACCAAACAAATGAAAGGTACTGTATGTAGGGATAAAGGATTGCTTAAATACCTGCTTGAGTGCCCACTCAATTTGGCAGACCCTACAAATGAAAGATATGTGGGGATAAAGGACTGCTTAAATACCTCATTGAGTGCCCCCTCAATTCGGCAGACCAAACAAATGAAACGTACTGTATGTAGGGATAAAGGACTGCTTATATACCTCCTTTAGTGCCCCCTTAATTCAGCAGACCATACAAATGAAAAATATGTAGGGATAAATGATTGCTTAAATACCTCCTTGAGTGCCTCTCAATTCGGCAGATTATACAAATGAAAGGTATGTAGGGATAAAGGATTGCTTAAATACCTCCTTGAGTGCCCCCTCAATTCGGCAGACCATACAAATGAAACGTACTGTATGTAGGGATAAAGGACTGCTTAAATACCTCCTTGTGAGCCCCCTCAATTTGGCAGACCCTACAAATGAAAGGTATGTAGGGATAATGGATTGCTTAAATACCTGCTTGAGTGCCCCCTCAATTTGGCAGACCCTACAAATGAAAGGTATGTAGGGATAAAGGACTGCTTAAATACCTCATTGAGTGCCCCCTCAATTCAGCAGATTATACAAATGAAACGTACTGTATGTAGGGATAAAGGACTGCTTAAATACCTCCTTGTGTGCCCCCTCAATTTGGCAGACCCTACAAATGAAAGGTATGTAGGGATAAAGGACTGCTGAAATACCTCCTTGAGTGCCCCCTCAATTCAGCAGATTATACAAATGAAAGGTATGTAGGGATAAAGGACTGCTTAAATACCTCCTTGAGTGCCCCCTCAATTCAGCAGATTATACAAATGAAAGGTATAAAGAGTGCCCATCAATTTGGCGGACCCTACAAATGAAAGGTATGAAACAAATTCATGAAAAACAGTAGATGATTGACCAAGTACAACAAAATAATTTCGTGCTCAAATTTTTTTACAACAGAAATTTGTGATATTGATGTGAATTTCAACATAGATTATCTTGAAATGCAGTACTCAAACATGGACTGAATATTCTGTTTTAGTTTATGTTTGGTATACTTATGTTGTTTTATGTTGTTAGCTTAGTACTGTGTACATGTTCATGGTATGAAAATGTTGACATTATTGATTAGTACAGTATGCAAAGTGGACCGGGCTAAATGTTGTTCTGCCAAAAGAGCTTGTAAACACAGTATGCCAAGACAATACATTGGATTGATGTCATATATGGTACACAGTTTCAGATATCTCAGAGTCAATAGTTCTTTGCTTTTTCTTTTGGTAGTGATGTCATGCATATTAAGTAGTAGGCGGGACTAAATGTAAACATTTTGAAATGCTCATGGTTGAACAACTGCGATTTTTGTTTCTTCAAATTGTGAAATTTTCTTACTAACATGCAAGTTATTCTTGTGAGTAATGGTACAAAATGTTGTCTTTTTGATTTTCAGACCATTTTGTAATCAAATTTATTATACAAGTGATTAAAACTTCAAATTGATAATTTAGTTTTTTGCTTTATTTCTAATCTTAAGAAACTACAAAGGCAATATAATATTGTTTTGAAAAGATGACATAAATGTTACATTTATTCCTAGAGTCATTATTTGATATAGTGATTGACCCAATCATTTATAGTGCAAAACAGTCATATATGTGACATACAGAGTGGTGTTGACATGGGGACCCTGACATACAGTACCTGCAATCTGTTAATCATGTGGCATGGTATTTATCATTAGCTGTGGCTCTCCTTAAAATTCTGTTCCAGCCAGTCCAAACCACAAACCTAAATATTGTGACTAATATAAGCACTTATCCTTTCTAAAATAAACCTCTTGCTAAATGATTGACAGTTCATATGGCATGCATGTAATGAAACACCTTGCTTAATTAAAAGGTCAGTTAGGGTTATCAAAGAAAACAATGGTTCCCTTATTGCCAGACCTAGTTACAACTACTGTGTGAACTTTTATGAACTGTATTTACTGTGTGCAATTGTCTTTGGACACGTGGGTGAAATTTGAGTAACTGGTGTCTGAAATATTATCAGCGAGTGGAACCTGAGCTTAATTGCTTGTGGTTTCAAAATAAGGAAAAAGATAGAAACTTGATAGGGAAATGTCTGGCCCGATCTGCTTAACTTTGACATCAGGTCTGAGTGTTTATTTTTTTAAGGACAGGACCAGCTAATGTACCCACTCAATTTGCAGTTTTCTTTAGTGCCTGGAAGTAAAAACCTTTTCAATTGGAGAAAATCAACATTTTTGCAGAGGTGGTGAAATAATAATCCCAAAAGTTCCACAAACTAATAAAGTCAACTCATAAAATCATGACTTGTCCTTCTCCTTAAAAATTTGTTCCAGCAAATCATAGCCTTAAACTTACTGAAGCAAATAATGAGACCACTTATCTTACGTAAAATAACCATTCAACCACACAATCAGGACTCCATCTATTGCTAATTTGATACTTAACACCAACTTCCACAACAACCCAGGACCAATAGGAGAACTAGTACAATGGAGCCATTGATAAGGAAAATTTGATCATAATTGCTTGTGGTTTTCAATATAAAGAAAATAAAGGGGAAAAGTCTGACACGACCTGCTTATATGTATCAGGTCAGGTCTGACTGTTTGAAACTTGAAGGAGCATATAACAACTAATGATTAGTCAAGTCATTAAATTAGTCAACTTCATTATTATTTTATCACAATTCGGAACAAGCTCAAATATATGTGGGTTTTGAACAGGCAAAAAGGCTGACAGAATTGAGATATATTAAAAATAATAATAATACTACATAAATTTATATAGCGCTAATTTTGTAAAAACATGCAAAAGCGCTTTACATACAAGGAAATTAGATACGAAAACAAAAATAAGAATACAGAAATGACAACATAAATAGAAATACAATGGATCAAGCTGCACATTAAATGTCATTTGATGACATTTTGTGAAGTAAAATGAATTTTAGTTTTGGGATTTGAAATTACTTAATGGGTCTTTATTTATCGGTGCTTTACAACCATCAAACACCTTTATATAGCTTTAGCTGTAATTGAAAAAGGGATGTAAAATAACCACCTCAGTTAGAATGTGACTCCCACATACAGTATTTCCTATGTACACATATTTCCTACTGTATCTACACATATTTCCTATGTACACATATTTCCTATGTACACCTATTTCCTATGTACACATATTTCCTATGTACACATATTTCCTATGTACACATATTTTCTATGTGCACATATTTCCTATGTACACATACTGTTGTTAATCAAATTAGTGAACTGAAAGAAACTTGACACATCTGTTTTTATCACCATCATTTATGTTACTTTAATTGGGCATCTCAAACTCCATATAGTCCATGAAACTTGTTGTACACCCACCACTTTTCATTTCTATTTCCTTGAGAGGAAATGACGCTTGAAAGATATTGGGAGTGGGATGCATCCCTGTATTTTATTTGTACGGGTATCAGGACAATGAATAAATGTCTGTATGTATCAATACTTGCAGCAGTTATAACATAATTAATGTCAGTATGTTTCAGTGCTTGATGCAATTATAATGTTAATTAATTTACTTTCAGCAATCATGACATTAACTAAATGTTTTAGTACTTGCAGTAGATCATAGCAAATTATGTCATGCATGTCAACACCACACTGTATGTCAGGAGCCCCATGCTAACATCACTTAGAATGTCAGGGTCTCCATGTCAACACCACACTGTATATCAGGATCCCCATGCTAACATCACTTAGACTGTCAGGGTCTCCATGTCAACACCACACTGTATATCAGGATCCCCATGCTAACATCACTTAGACTGTCAGGGTCTCCATGTCAACACCGCTCTGTATGTCAGGGTCTCCATGTCAACACCGCTCTGTATATCAGGGTCTCCATGTCAACACCGCTCTGTATGTCAGGTCTCCATGTCAACACCGCTCTGTATATCAGGGTCTCCATGTCAACACTGCTCTGTATGTCAGGGTCTCCATGTCAACACTGCTCTGTATATCAGGGTCTCCATGTCAACACCACACTGTCTTTTAGGATCCCCATGCTAACATCACTTAGATTGCCAGGGTCTCCATGTCAACACCGCTCTGTATGTCAGGATCTCCCATATCAACACCATGCTGTATGTCTGAGTCCCCATGTCAACACCACACTATATGTCAGGATTCCCCATGTCAACAACACGCTGTATGTCAGGACCACCCAATATTAACACCACTCTTTATGTCAGGATCCCCCATATTACCACCACACTATATGTCAGGATTCCCCATATTAACACCACACTATATGTCAGGATTCCCCATATCAACACTACTCTGTATGTCCGTACCATCCATATCAACACAACTCTTTATGTCAGGATCCCCCATATTAACACCACACTATATGTCAGGATTCCCCATGTCAACACCACTCTGTATGTCAGGACCACCCAATATCAACACCACTCTTTATGTCAGGATCCCCCATATTAACACCACACTATATGTCAGACTTTCCCATATTAACACCACACTATATGTCAGGATTCCCCATATCAACACTACTCTGTATGTCAGTACCATCCATATCAACACTACTCTTTATGTCAGGGTCCCCATATTAACACAACTCTGTATGTCAGGATCCTCATCTCAACACCACTCTGTATGTCATGGTCCCCATATTAACACCATTCTGTATGTCAGGATCCCCATGTTAAGACCACTCTGTATGTCAGGATCCCCCATGTCAACACCACCATGATGAACTTCCAAAGCTATTAAAAACTGGTCTTCCAATCCCTTCTCATGAAAATATTAAAAATGAAACCCTCAAATCCACTGAAGATTTAGTTGCAAATAATCTGCATGAATAGGCCTTATTCAGCACAATCTCACCCTCACTTTGCTTGAGTGCACTTTTTACACAAAAGCTCCATGTATGCAGCAGGATAAGTTGATAAGTGGTCAATTCACATAACACTGTGGCTTTGTGTATGACCTGTCACTGTAGCAGTTGTGGTTTTGTGTTACTGATTTAAGAAAAGGATATTGTATATCGGGATTGGAAATATAATCTCCTGACCAGAATGTAGTAAACAGTCGGGACTTGTGAGGTAAAAGCATTAGCATGATAAGTTGGTAATGCTCTGTATGTCAGGATCCCCATATTAACACCACTCTGTATATCAGGATACCCATATCAACATTACTCTGTATGTTAGGATCCCCCATATTAACACCACTCTGTATGTCAGAATTCCCCATGTCAATACCACCCTGTATGTTAGGATCCCCCATATTTACACCACTCTGTATATCAGGATCCCCATATCAACACCACTCTGTATATCAGGGTCCCCATATTAACACCACACTGTATGTCAAAGTCCCCCATGTCAACACCACTCTGTATATTAGGGCTTATATTAACACCACTCTGTATATTAGGGTCCCCATATTAACACCACACTGTATGTCAGGGTCCCCATGTCAACACCACTCTGTTTATCAGGATCCCCATATCAACACCACTCTGTATATCAGGATCCCCATATCAACACCACTCTGTATGTCAGGATCCCCATATTAACACCACTCTGTTTATCAGGATCCCCATATCAACACCACTCTGTATGTCAGGGTCCCCATATCAACATCACTCTGTATGTCAGGATCCCCATATCAACACCACTCTGTATATCAGGATCCCCATATTAACACCACTCTGTATGTCAGGATTCCCCATGTCAATACCACCCTGTATGTTAGGATCCCCCATATTTACACCACTCTGTATATCAGGATCCCCATATCAACACCACTCTGTATATCAGGGTCCCCATATTAACACCACACTGTATGTCAAAGTCCCCCATGTCAACACCACTCTGTATATTAGGGCTTATATTAACACCACTCTGTATATTAGGGTCCCCATATTAACACCACACTGTATGTCAGGGTCCCCATGTCAACACCACTCTGTTTATCAGGATCCCCATATCAACACCACTCTGTATATCAGGATCCCCATATCAACACCACTCTGTATGTCAGGATCCCCATATTAACACCACTCTGTTTATCAGGATCCCCATATCAACACCACTCTGTATGTCAGGGTCCCCATATCAACATCACTCTGTATGTCAGGATCCCCATATCAACACCACTCTGTATATCAGGATCCCCATATTAACACCACTCTGTATGTCAGGACCACCCATATTAACATCACTCTGTATGTCAGGGTCCCCATGTCAACACCACTCTGTATGTCAGGGTCCCCATATTAACACCACTCTGTATATCAGGATCCCTCATATCAACACCACTCTGTATGTTAGGATCCCCCATATTAACACCACTATGTATGTCAGGACCACCCATATCAACACCACTCTTTATGTCAGGATCCCCATATCAACACCACTCTGTATATCAGGATCCCCATGTCAACACCACTGTATATCAGGATCCCCATGTCAACACCACTGTATATCAGGATTCCCCATATCAACACCACTCTGTATTTCAGGACCCCCCATCTGTTGTTAACCCTTTGGTTACTTCCTCCCTGTAGATGGTTTCATGGACACATAACGGGCAAAGAGGCAGAGAAGGTGTTAACCAAAGATAAAGTGAAGGAGAAAGCCAAAAGCGGCAGCTTCCTGGTTCGTGAGAGTCAAAGTAATCCTGGAGATTATGTCCTATCAGTGAGAACTGAAAACAGACCAGAAAACAAAGTGACGCATGTCATGATTAAACATCAGGTAAGCATAGGTATAGCAACCAGAGGCACAAGTGTAGCAACCGAGGGGCACATGTCCCCCCCTCCCCCCCCCCCCACACACAAAAGTGCTCCTCAATTACTGTCAAAGGTGCAAGAACTGGTAGGATGTGCACAAACGTTTTACAAAAATATTACAAAAGTGCCCCTTTCAAAATGAAGTACCCCTTAATTACTGACCCAATAGTAGGAAACTGCAGACTATTGTTGATTCCGTGTATGGCAGGAATGTGTCCCCATTTGACAAGTGCCCCTTACCAAATATGAATTGTCCCTTTTACTCTTCTTTGTTGTTTTTGGCTCACTTATTCTATCTACAGATTGGGATAGAGGACATGCATATATGTAATCTGAGATTCAGTTGTAAATAAAGCATTGAAGAGACACATTGGGCACAACACCAATATTTGTTCTCTTATGTTGAAGTTGATCTCTTATGTCTTTGCTTTACTATTTGAAACCGCCATCAAGAACAGGAAAAGGGCCCTCAGGAACTTTAAAACTAACCCGACTTCCCACAACCTCAACCTCTTTCGCATCAGCCGTGCCAAGGCCAGGCGCACTATCAAGGACAGTAAAACCAGCACTTAGAACAACTTCATCTCCTCTCTAACCATCAACACCTCCACTAAGAAGATTTGGAGAATGGTTAACAGCTTCCATGGCAGGGTGGGCAAGTCTCCCATCTCCCATTTCCCCTAGAATGGTAACCTTCTTACCGCAAAAAAGGACACAGGTAACCACCTTGCCGCCTCTTTCAGCAATATCTCGTCCTCCGCCAACTACCCCAATGCTTTCAAAACCAACAAAGATTGCGATGAAGCCCGGAGTACCTCCTTTCCTTCCGACAACTTCGAAAGCTACAACACCCCTCTCACCCTTTCTGAATTAAACCAAGCCATCCACAATGCTGGCTGCACCTCCAAGGGCCCAGATAACATCCCCTACCAGTTCCTGAAACACCTTCCCAACAACATTTAGTCCTCACACTCCTATCCCCCTATCTGGAGGACAGCTATTGTCACCCCCATCCCTAAACCGGTGAAAGACAGTACCAACCCTTCCAGCTACCGCCCCATCTCCCTCACCTGCTGTCTCTGTAAACTTATGGAAAGGATCATTAACCAGAGACTAAACTGGTTTGTTGAGACCAACAGATTCAACTCCCCTCACCAAAGCGGCTTCCGGAAACGTCGCAGTAGCCTAGACCAGTCAATTACGCTCGACACTGCTATCCGAGAATCCTTTGCAAAAAAGGAACACCTCATTGCCATCTTTTTCGACGTAGAGAAAGCTTTGGACACTACTTGGAAATACGGCATTATTCACAAACTTTACACCAGAGGCCCCAGAGGCCACCTCCCCATCTTTATTCAAAACTTCCTCTCACCCAGGAAGTTCCAAGTTCGTATTGGCCACACCCTTTCCAACCCGTACCCCCAAGAAAAGGGCGTCCCCCAGGGCGGCATCCTCTCCCCCACTTTCTTCAACCTGAGCATTAAGGACATTGTGGACAACCTTGGCCTCAACATCAATCGTACTCTCTACGTGGACGACTTCACCATCTTCTCCTCAATTTTTAATTCTTCCCCCTCCCCCTCACACATTCCAATGTTGGATTTGATTGTGCTTTTTTTAAGCCTTGTTTGGAAAAAAAAACCTATTAAGAATGGTCACTGTTGATTGGAGTGAGGCAGGGAGGGGAGGCGATAAGATATTAAGGTAGGAGGGGCCCTGAGGAAGTAAAGCAAATTATGCAAATGTCCTAAGAATAAAAGCAATACTAGTTTAGAATATCAGATCAAATAACCACTAATAAAGAGTGGTATGAATGTTGAATAATATAGTTTAGTTAGGAATTTTTTTAAAAGCATTACAAAATTTCACAAAGCATTCCAATAAGGTTTGTCTAAGATTGTAGAATGGTTCGTTGAATTGTACCATTCGTTGCCTTAACACCATGATATACTCTATATTATGATAACGGACTACAGTGTTTACTGGAGTGTGTATTCTGCCAACAAGACAACAGGTACAATATAGGTGGCGAGGAGCAATTTGACCTCTTTTCTGAGCTGGTGTGAATATGCATTGACAAAGAATATACATATTTTCATCATTTGTGTATTCTGCCAACAGGACAACAGGTACAATATTGGTGGAGGAGAGCAATTTGACACCTTGACTGAGCTGGTGTGAATATGCATTGAGAAAGAATATACATATTTTCATCATATGAATATTCATTTTACATAGAGTTTACATATTTTCATCATTTGTGTATTAATTCTGACAACACGACAACAGGTACATTATTGGTGGAGGTGAGCAATTTGACACCCTGACTGAGCTGGTGTGAATATGCATTGCCAAAGAATTTACATATTTTCATCATTTGTGTATTCTGCCAACAGGACAACAGGTACAATATTGGTGGAGGAGAGCAATTTGACACCTTGACTGAGCTGGTGTGAATATGCATTGACAAAGAATATACATATTTTCATCATGTGAATATTCATTTTACAAAGAATTTACATATATTCATCATTTTTGTATTCTGCCAACAGGACAACAGGTACACTATCGGTGGAGGAGAGCAATTTGACACCCTGACTGAGCAGGTGTGAATATGCATTGACAAAGAATATACATATTTTCATCATGTGAATATTCATTTTATAAAGAATTTACATATTTTCATCATTTGTGTATTCTGCCAACAGGACAACAGGTACAATATTGGTGGAGGAGAGCAATTTGACACCCTGACTGAGCTGGTGTGAATATGCATTGACAAAGAATATACATATTTTTATCATGTGAATATTCATTTTACAAAGAGTTACATATTTTCATCGTTTGTGTATTCTGCCATCAGGACAACAGGTACAATATTGGTGGAGGAGAGCAATTTGACACCCTGACTGAGCTGGTGTGAATATGCATTGACAAAGAATATACATATTTTCATCATGTGAATATTCATTTTACAAAGAATTTACATATATTCATCATTTGTGTATTCTGCCATCAGGACAACAGGTACAATATAGGTGGAGGAGAGCAATTTGACACCCTGACTGAGCTGGTGTGAATATGCATTAACAAAGAATATACATATTTTCATCATGTGAATATTCATTTTACAAAGAATTTACATATATTCATCATTTGTGTATTCTGCCAACAGGACAACAGGTACAATATTGGTGGAGGAGAGCAATTCGACATCCTGACTGAGCTGGTGTGAATATGCATTGACAAAAAAATATACATATTTTCATCATGTGAATATTCATTTTACAAAGAATTTACATATATTCATCATTTTTGTATTCTGCCAACAGGACAACAGGTACAATATTGGTGGAGGAGAGCAATTTGACACCTTGACTGAGCTGGTGTGAATATGCATTGACAAAGAATATACATATTTTCATCATGTGAATATTCATTGAACAAAGAATTTACATATTTTCATCATTTGTGTATTCTGACAACAGGACAACAGGTACAATATCGGTGGAGGAGAGCAATTTGACATCCTGACTGAGCAGGTGTGAATATGCATTGACAAAGAATATACATATTTTCATCATGTGAATATTCATTGAACAAAGAATTTACATATTTTCATCATTTGTGTATTCTGACAACAGGACAACAGGTACAATATTGGTGGAGGAGAGCAATTTGACACCCTGACTGAGCTGGTGTGAATATACATTGACAAAAAATATACATATTTTCATCATGTGAATATTCATTTTTTAAAGAAATTTACATATTTTCATCATTTGTGTATTCTGCCAACAGGACAACAGGTACAATATCGGTGGAGGAGAGCAATTTGATACCCTGACTGAGCTGGTGTGAATATGCATTGACAAAGAATATACATATTTTCATCATGTGAATATTCATTTTACAAAGAATTTACATATTTTCATCATTTGTGTATTCTGCCAACAGGACAACAGGTACAATATTGGTGGAGGAGAGCAATTTGACACCTTGACTGAGCTGGTGTGAATATGCATTGACAAAGAATATACATATTTTCATCATGTGAATATTCATTTTACAAAGAATTTACATATTTTCATCATTTGTGTATTCTGCCAACAGGACAACAGGTACAATATAGGTGGAGGAGAGCAATTTGACACCTTGACTGAGCTGGTGTGAATATGCATTGACAAAGAATATACATATTTTCATCATGTGAATATTCATTTTACAAAGAATTTACATATTTTCATCATTTGTGTATTCTGCCAACAGGACAACAGGTACAATATAGGTGGAGGAGAGCAATTTGACACCTTGACTGAGCTGGTGTGAATATGCATTGACAAAGAATATACATATTTTCATCATGTGAATATTCATTTTACAAAGAATTTACATATTTTCATCATTTGTGTATTCTGCCAACAGGTCAACAGGTACAATATTGGTGGAGGAGAGCAATTTGACACCCTGACTGAGCTGGTGTGAATATACATTGACAAAAAATATACATATTTTCATCATGTGAATATTCATTTTATAAAGAAATTTACATATTTTCATCATTTGTGTATTCTGCCAACAGGACAACAGGTACAATATTGGTGGAGGAGAGCAATTTGACACCCTGACTGAGCTGGTTGAACACTACAGGAAGAACCCTATGGTTGAGAGTACAGGATATGTGGTGCATTTAAAACAGGTGATTGCCCCACTTTGTCAAACTTGTTCATGTATCTTTTTTATTGTGTGAATAAACATTGGTTTCATGACTATATTGTATGATAATATGCAAACTTGTTAGTACCCTTCTTGTGATATTAAAAAAAAAAAGTGTTAACAATTTAAAATGAAATTTCAAGTTTATAATGATATGCAAATGCTCTCAGTAGTGCTGTGGATTTGTGATTAATTCACTAATCATTTAATTGCCAAAAATTGTGAGCGTTTTGTGATTACTCGCAACAAAGCTTTATTTAAACATCAGGAAAAAAGAACAAACTTCTAAGTTTTCAATAAAAGTAATGAAACTTTTGTGGAACTGGTACAGTTCCCACACAATTACACTATGCTTTTTTGGAAAACCAATAGGCAAAGAATCTCACCAAAATGCAAATATCATGCCTTAAAATTAACTATTAGGCTGATAAAGCTAGTTGAAAATAAAGATCCTGGGTTAAATAACAAAAAAGACTTTGTAAAGACAATGATTATAATTATTAGCAACAGAAAGTGTTTGTGAACAATGTATATGTTTAAAGTGAACAATGTATACGTGAACTTTAAACAGGTGTAAAAATAAGATATCAGAAGAAAATGTTGCCGATGTTGGAAGCTTATTTGCACTGCTGAAGTGTCACTTTCCTGGTATATGACAGAGCTGTTACACAATAATTTATTTACACCCTTCTTGTGATATTAAAAAAAAAAAAGTGTTAACAATTTAAAATGAAATTTCAAGTTTATAATGATATGCAAATGCTCTCACCCAGAAAGCCAGTATTGTTTTAGAAGTGCGCCAACAATTAGTGGAATTCATATTTCTGGGTATGGTTTTTGTACACAAGGTAACCCACATAGCATGTTCGCGATTAATCAGTCTAAAGTTTAACTTGACTTGTTGAAGAGTTGCGAGCGATTAGCGATTAATCGCTAATCATTAACAGCACTATTTCTCAGTAAGTTTTTTGTGATATTCAGAAGAAAAAGTTTTAACAATCTAAAATGAAATTACAAGTTTATGATGATATGCAAACCTTCTCAGTACTGTTCTTGGGCTTATTAGAAGAAAAAGTGTTAATAATTGACAAGATGAATTTTGCGGCTTTCTATAATTGTTTACATGCTATAATTGTTTACATGCTATAATTATTTACATGCTATAATTGTTTATTTACATGCTATAATTGGTTACATGCTATAGTTCTTTACATACTACATCAAAAAGGCCCACAAATTCAAGAATGTTAGGCTATGATATCAGACCATGTACAATGTGGCCAATGGAAGTGAATTCTCGCTATTATTAAATACGAGTGTAAGATGTGGTTAAGGATTCAGTGGACTATGTAGGACCATGCCTATTGGTGGTAAGGCCTTCTAAGCTCACGGTTTTATTTTTTTAATATATACTTAAGCTAATGTATTTCATTCCCTTACAGCCCTACAACGCCACCAGGATAGCAGCGTCTGGCATCCAGAGCCGTGTCGAGGCCCTCAAGAAAGATAACGACAAGAACAAGAAGGATGGGTTTGAGGAGGAGTTTGAGGTAAGTTAACAATAGACTTCCATCTCCCAGGAAATTAATATCTCATACATGGCTGTTGATTCTTATCAGTTCTTATGGCTTTTCTTCACTTTCAAATTTGCATACTTTCACAAGGTCAGATATGTATATCTTGTGTGATGTACGATCCTTTCTGTGTATATGTGATAAATATGTATATCTTATGTGATGTACGATCCTTTCTGTATATATGTGATAAATATGTATATCTTATGTGATGTACGATCCTATCTGTATATGTGGGATAAATATGTATATCTTATGTGATGTACTATCCTTTCTGTATATATATGTGATAAATATGTATATCTTATGTGATGCACTATCCTTTCTGTATATACATGTGATAAATATGTATATCTTATGTAATATACTATCCTTTCTGTATATATGTGATAAATATGTATAGCTTGTGTGATGTACTATCCTTTCTGTATATACATGTGATATAATGTTGCACAATGTTTTGTAGTACATGTGATATAGTTTTGTATAATAATGTATAGTATTGTCTTGTACATTTAATCTGCTATATTTGTTGATTTTTTTCTTGTGCAATATTCTGCAAATGTTGTGTTAATGTGATGGTATGTTGACTTGTGGTTGTCATGTTGTATAATTTAACATTTGTTTCTATTCACAGTCACTACAACAACAAGACAGCAAACACCTGTATCCGAGAGAAGAGGGGAATAAACCAATCAACAAGAATAAGAATAGATACAAAAACATCTTACCATGTGAGTATGGCAAGCATTGTTTAGATATGCATGTATGTTGTAGGCAAAGAATAGAACCTTGGTCATAATATCAACAAAAATAAGAATAGATACAAGAACATCTTACCATGTGAGTATGGCAAGCAATGCTTAAGTATCCGTGTACGATGTAGGCAAAGAATAGAACCTTGGTCATAATATTAACATTAACAAGAATAGATACAAGAACATCTTACCATGTGAGTATGGCAGGCAATGCTTAAGTATCCGTGTACGATGTAGGCAAAGAATAGAACCTTGGTCATAATATTAACATTAACAAGAATAGATACAAGAACATCTTACCATGTGAGTATGGCAAGCAATGCTTAGATATGCATGTACATTGTATGCAAAGAATAAAACCTTGGTCATAACATCAACAAGAATAAGAATAGATACAAGAACATCTTACCATGTGAGTATGGCAAGCAATGCTAAGATATGTGTGTATGTTGTAGGCAAAGAATAGAACCTTGGACATAGCACCAACTTCCTTTTCTTTTAGAAATTTTACATTCAACCAAAGCCCAAACACTACCCTTGCTGATGCAGACATTTTGTAATTGATTGAAATTATTTTCATTTTTCTGCAGTTGACCACAGTCGAGTTATGCTATTAGACGGAGAAGAGGAAGGGGATGATTATGTTAATGCAAACTACATCGATGTAAGTAGTATCACAATGCCTTCACTATTTATGTAAATACAAACTACATTGATATAAGTAGTATCAATGCCTTCACCAGTTATATTAATGCAAACTGCATCTATGTAAGTAGTATCACCTTTACACCAATAGAGTATGTGCATTGACTTGCATGGTGCAGGAAATCCTCCAGTCACTGGTCAAGGAATAGTAAACAAACAAAGAGCACACAGCAAAATATGCTCTTCATCCAGTCACTGGTCAAGGAATAGTAAACAAACAAAGAGCACAGCAAAATATGCTCTTCATCCAGTCACTGGTCAAGGAATAGTAAACAAACAAAGAGCACAGCAAAATATGCTCCTCATCCAGTCACTGGTCAAGGAATAGTAAACAAACAAATAGCACACAGCAAAGTACGCTCTTCATCCAGTCACTGGTCAAGGAATAGTAAACAAACAAAGAGCTCACAGTGAAATATGCTCAATCACTGGTCAAGGAATAGTAAACAGACAAAGAGCTCTCAGCAAAATACGCTCTTCATCCAGTCACTGGTCAAGGAATAGTAAACAAACAAAGAGCACAGCAAATATGCTCAATCACTGGTCAAGGAATAGTAAACAAAGAGCGCACCGTAAAATATGCTCAATCACTGATCAAGGAATAGTACATAAACAAAGAGCTCACAGCAAAATATGCTCAATCACTGGTCAAGGAATAGTAAACAAATAAAGAGTGCACTGTAAAATATGCTCAATCACTGGTCAAGAAAAAGTAAACAAACAAAGAATGCACAGCAAAATATGCTCAATCACTGGTCAAGGAATAGTATACAAAGAGCACACAGCAAAATATGCTCAATCACTGGTCAAGGAATAGTACACAAAGCACACAGCAAAATATGCTCAATCACTGATCAAGGAATAGTATACAAACAAAGAATGCACAGCAAAATATGCTCAATCACTGGTCAAGGAATAGTAAACAAACAAAGAGCTCACAGCAAAATATGCTCAATCACTGGTCAAGGAATAGTAAACAAAGAAAAAATATGAATCACTGCAAGGAATCACAAAGAGCACAACAAAATATGCTCTTCAAGTCACTGGTCAAAATATGCTCAATCACTGATCAAGGAATAGTACATAAACAAAGAGCTCACAGCAAAATATGCTCAATCACTGGTCAAGGAATAGTAAACAAATAAAGAGTGCACTGTAAAATATGCTCAATCACTGGTCAAGGAATAGTAAACAAATAAAGAGTGCACAGCAAAATATGCTCAATCACTGGTCAAGGAATAGTAAACAAACAAAGAGCTCACAGCAAAATATGCTCAATCACTGGTCAAGGAATAGTACACAAAGAGCACACAGCAAAATATGCTCAATCACTGATCAAGGAATAGTATACAAACAAAGAATGCACAGCAAAATATGCTCAATCACTGGTCAAGGAATAGTAAACAAACAAAGAGCTCACAGCAAAATATGCTCAATCACTGGTCAAGGAATAGTAAACAAACAAAGAGCTCACAGCAAAATATGCTCAATCACTGGTCAAGGAATAGTATACAAAGAGCACAGCAAAATATGCTCAATCACTGATCAAGGAATAGTATACAAACAAAGAGCACAGCAAAATATGCTCAATCACTGGTCAAGGAATAGTATACAAACAAAGAGCACAGCAAAATATGCTCAATCACTGGTCAAGGAATAGTATACAAACAAAGAGCACACAGCAAAATATGCTCAATCACTGGTCAAGGAATAGTAAACAAACAAAGAGCTCACAGCAAAATATGCTCAATCACTGGTCAAGGAATAGTAAACAAACAAAGAGCTCACAGCAAAATATGCTCAATCACTGGTCAAGGAATAGTATACAAACAAAAAATGCACAGCAAAATATGCTCAATCACTGGTCAAGGAATAGTATACAAACAAAGAGCACAGCAAAATATGCTCAATCACTGGTCAAGGAATAGTATACAAACAAAGAGCACAGCAAAATATGCTCAATCACTGGTCAAGGAATAGTATACAAACAAAGAGCACACAGCAAAATATGCTCAATCACTGGTCAAGGAATAGTACACAAACAAAGAGCACAGCAAAATATGCTCAATCACTGGTCAAGGAATAGTACACAAACAAAGAGCACACAGCAAAATATGCTCAATCACTGGTCAAGGAATAGTATACAAACAAAGAATGCACAGCAAAATATGCTCAATCACTGGTCAAGGAATAGTATACAAAGAGCACACAGCAAAATATGCTCAATCACTGGTCAAGGAATAGTATACAAACAAAGAGCACAGCAAAATATGCTCAATCACTGGTCAAGGAATAGTATACAAAGAGCACACAGCAAAATATGCTCAATCACTGATCAAGGAATAGTACACAAACAAAGAGCACACAGCAAAATATGCTCAATCACTGGTCAAGGAATAGTATACAAAGAGCACACAGCAAAATATGCTCAATCACTGATCAAGGAATAGTACACAAACAAAGAGCACACAGCAAAATATGCTCAATCACTGGTCAAGGAATAGTATACAAAGAGCACACAGCAAAATATGCTCAATCACTGATCAAGGAATAGTACACAAACAAAGAGCACACAGCAAAATATGCTCAATCACTGGTCAAGGAATAGTAAACAAACAAAGAGCTCACAGCAAAATATGCTCAATCACTGGTCAAGGAATAGTAAACAAAGAGCACACAGCAAAATATGCTCAATCACTGGTCAAGGAATAGTATACAAACAAAGAGCTCACAGCAAAATATGCTCAATTACTGGTCAAGGAATAGTATACAAACAAAGAAAGCACAGCAAAATAGTAAACAAATGAAGATTGCACAGCAAAATATGCTCTTGGTTTGCCTCCATGTGTTGGCATCTTTTATATCAAAACTGAACATTGCTAAAATGAAAAACATTCATTTCTTGTTATTTTGCATTTTTATTTTGTTTTTGATTACTTATCTGTTTATTTTTCACATGCTTAATTTGTGTACAGTGAGCATTACATAAAAACCTAGGGCTTATTTCAGTTTTACTAGCTGAAATCCGCGACGTAATGAGGATTAGTAGTACCAGAAAGTTACTCAACAAAACCTCCGAAAACCCCCGAGTGTGTTTACAGTTATATCCTAGCACTTGGAGGATAGGCAGATAAGCCTATCACTTGCACAAAGGGGCTCGTTGAGTTCCTAATGATAACCAGGAAATGCTTTCACATGATGTGTGTGGCCATATTATATGTATGATGCGTTTTGCATTGTTATACTATCCCACATGATAAGTCAGTTTTACATTCATATTTCTTGTATTAACCATACTTACTGATTTTACTAACAACACAAGTATAATAGATAAGAACCAGAACCTCTGCATGTAATTTTTTTTTTTTGTTAGCACGATGTCAAGTACACAATAGACATTCCTTTATTCATTTTCGGAATTCTTCGGAGATATACTGTTGTCAATGCGGACGTCATGCATATATGCATGACTTGAAGTTCTATGATTAATAACGCTGCAAATTTTGGCGAGTTAAACTGATTTAAGCCCTTAATTCCGGTAGCTACATGTAAGTTGTCGAGTGTGTGTGACATGCGTATACTCTATTATATTAACGCAAACTACATCATTGCTGGCACCAATTATAGTTATGAAAAGCACTGTCCCTGCACTTTGTGGAGGAAAACTATAGCCACATGTCCCCCCCCCCCTCCTCTCTTTGTAGGAGAATTACACCCTTGAATGCCTGTACCAGTTACAGAGAATGGAGCGTCTGTGACATTTTGTGACAAAAATTCATCGTCCAAAAATTTGTGACATTTTGTGATATTTTAAAAACTTTGTGACAAAATGTGACAAATTGAACATAAACAGATGTATTAATATTTGTCTGACATTTTGTGACATGTTTTACCCCTTTACTCACACTCATTGGTAATTTGATGTTGCATTTTAGTGGTGGATTCCATTTTTCGTGAAAGAAATCAAAGGTGACAAAAGGAAAAACCGACGTGACATTCTCTGCAAAAGGATGTGACATTTGAGACCTTTATTTGACATATTTGAAATTTTGTTCCGTCACATTTCAAGGCCATTTTCCCCATTTCATGAAAGGAAAGCATGTTGCACAGGATGGTAGTGCTACACTGCAAAGAGAGTTGTTAAACCCATGCATTATATTTTGCTTAAGACAAGATTAAACTGGTTTAATTATTTCCTGCCAATTACATTTGATTTGGATATTTGTAAATTATTAAGAAAAATATTAACCCTTACTCTACCTGCACTTTTTTGAAAACGCGCTTGGGAGGCGGGGTCAAAGATGGGGCACCCAAAACGGCGATAATATCGCTGCATGGTAGAGTAGGGGTTAAGCACAGGCTGATTATTGAAGGGTCCTGTGTCTTCTGAGCAGCAGAGTCGGGCTCGTTCTGCCTCAGTAACCCAGTGGGCCGCCCACCGGGACCATGCTGCATATATTTTTGAGTTGGAAAACTTGTAGCCGGCTAATTAAATCTTACTCCACTAGCACCTTTTTGAAACTCACTTGGGAGGCGGGGTCAAAGATGGGGCACCCAAAACAGCAATAATTTCACCGCGTGGTAGAGTAAGGGTTAAAGGAGACATCAAGTCTGGCTTTTTCCTTCTTTTTTTTATGATGGAAACAAAAATTAAAAATTATATAATTTTATTTGCCCATATCTTTCAAAACAATCTAAATTTGTCAATTTATTGTAGCATTGATTCTGTCAAGATAAATTTACATAGGAGTAGCGATTTTCTTCACACTGACTTCTTAAGATGACATAATCAACCCAGTTCCTGATGAAAATTTAATGTATTTTCTATCCTACAAAAAATAATTTTTCCTTTGCATAGCTCTCTGACATTTTGTTTGTACATGATATTTACTGATACAAGCCTTTAGAACTTCATGTCAAAGCGTACCTAAATAGAAAAGTTTATGAAGAATTATAAAGAAATACATTATTCTGTACTTACATATTGGGGTATGCATAATGATAACTATTATGCATTATAATGATAACTGGTTTGCATTATAATGATAACTGGTGTACATTATAATGATAACTGGTATGCATTATGATGATAACAGGTATGCATTATAATGATAACTGGTATGCATTATAGTGATAACTGGTATGCATTATAATGATAACTGGTGTGCATTATAATGATACCTGGTGTGCATTATAATGATAATTGGTATGCATTACGATGATAATTGGTATGCATTATAATGATAACTGGTGTGCATCATAATGATATCTGGTATGCATTATGATGATAATTGGTATGCATTATAATGATAACTGGTATGCATTATAATGATAACTGATGTGCATTATAATGATAACTGGTATATATTATAATGATAACTGGTATGCATTATGATGATAACTGGTATGCATTATAATGATAACTGGTGTGCATTAAGATGATAACTGGTATGCATTATAATGATAACTGGTATGCATTATAATGATAACTGGTATGCATTATAATGATAACTGGTATGCATTATAATGATAACTGGTATGCATTATAATGATAACTGGTATGCATTATAATGATATGATTATAATGATAACTGGTATGCATTATAATGATAACTGGTTTGCATTATGATGATAACTGGTATGCATAATTGCATTATTATGCATATTTGCATTAATATGCATATTTGCATTGATATACATAATTGCATTAGTATGCATAATTGCATTAGTATGCTTAATTGCATTAGTATGCTTAATTGCATTAATATACATAATTGCATAAGTATGCATAATTGCATGAATATACATAATTGCATTAATATGCATACTTGCATTAATATGCATATTTTCATTAATATGCATAATTGCATTAATATGCATGATTGCATTAATATGCATAATTGCATTAATATCCATTAATATGCATAATTGCATTAACAGGCGCAATCACATTGATATGCATAATGTTCATTGTTTTATAACAGCTAGGATTTGTTGTATTTACAGCTTGCCAAGGCGTGGGAATCGAACATGCAAGCTCACCAAGCAGGGGAGAATGTGGAGAAGATGGACATGAGCTGGGAGCACCAGAAGCGCTACATAGCAACACAGGGATGCCTTAAGGACACCGTCAAAGACTTCTGGAGGATGGTTTGGCAGGAGAAATCAAAGGTTATCGTCATGACAACCAAAGAGGTGGAGAGAGGCAAGGTGTGTATATTATTTCATCTATCAGAATAATTTGAATATTTATTGGTTGCTATAGTGAAACCTACTGCATCATTGGTCAGGGCACATTATAAAGGTAAAAGCAAGGAAGGAGTATGCATGGAGATGGCAGGTGAATAGACAAGGGTGAGAGTGGGGTAAGGGTGGCAGGTTCACAGGGATGGAGAATAGTGGGTGCCTGGGAATAGCAGGTAATAGGTAGGTGAGAGGTGTTAGTCTGACAAACGATAGGTGAATTGGGTAAGGTAGGTAAATAGACTAGGTGTGGTGGGTAGGGTGAGGGGGTTCAGAAGGGATTGGGGAGGGTTTTCAGGTGAGTTTGGGAGAGACGGTGATTAATGGTGATTGGGACTGTGTGGTGGGGTAAAGGTTTTTATGGGGTAAGTATTGGAAGTTTGAGGGAAGAATGTTAAGTAGACAATGATATGGTGCATGGGAGATGGGGAATTGGCAAGATATGGAAGGGCGAGGAGAGCTAGGCAGGTTGAAAGGTGAGCGTAGGAGTTATAGTGGTAACGGGCAGTTAGACATGTGTGCAGGGCAAGGTCAGTGGATTTGTATATTATACAATGCTCTTATAAATAGTTATATAACAATACTCATTTTTAAACTCTCAAATTATACTTTCATCTATACTATGGCTCCAAGGAAGGCGACAAGACAGCTGCTGCTGCCATCATCCAAGACATCACCCTCAGTGGCAGGCTTCCCGACTACTCATCCATCTTCTCGGTCGAGGCCAAGGCCATCCTCCTCGCCCTCAACTTTATTGAATACTCTCCTCTCAGCCACTTTGCCATCTTCTCTGTCTCCAAGGCTGTCCTTACTTCATTACTCAATGTTAAATGGGATAACCCCACATCTCACCTCATCCTCCGTAAACTCCTTTCGCCCCCTCTCCATAGGAAACATATTCTTTTCTCCTGGATACCCAGCCATGTTGGCATCCCAGGCAATGACAGGGCTGATGCAGCTGCTAAGCTTGCCCTCACCCTTCCCCCTACCCCTTTTCCCAAAACCCTTTCTGACATCAAACCACTTATCACTTACCTTATTCGTGGCCGCTGGCAAACCTCATGGGACTCCTAAATTGATAATTGCCATTGTACTTGCACAGTCCATCACATTTTCCTCGCTTGCCCCCGTACAACCTTCCCAGAGCTTCCCTCGCTGCCCACAATTCGTTACCGAGCTCTTCCAGGAAAACCCTCTGATAAAATTATCTCCTTCCTTTATCATGCTTCCCTCTACAACCATAGTTAGTCCTCCTTCCTCACCCCCTCTCTCTCTACATTATTTTTCCACCCATACACCTCCTCTCTCGATCCCAGCTTTCTGGCTTTTAGTTCTCGTGTTTCTCTCAATCTCCCCCTGTTTACTCTCCTTCCTACCTCTGGAATGATCTAATCTCTCAGGCACAATCTGACCATTGCTGTTGTGGTGCCGTTAAACTCTCACCAAACAAACAAACTCATTTTTAAATAGCACTTTTCCATGCAAGTGATACATAATCAAAGCGCATTGCAATGAAATCATTATCGTTTGTTTTTAAAACAAATCTTCATTGTGTGTTTTGTTTTATGATTAATAGGCCAGGTTAAAGCCCGATCTCATATCTAATAACAGATTCAAATGTTAGGACACTAGCATTTATGTGGGTAGAATTTACAGCAATTAGTTGTTTGGTCAAAGTAATAAACATTATTTTTCAAATAATCTTGATCCAAACTAAATACTAAAGGAGATACTTCAACCAGGCAAATGCTTGATGTGGTTCAAATTTGTGACCTGCATTTCAGTTTTTTCCATTTACTCCAAACATTATTGTAAATTAGTCATTTCTTATCTCTTTTTTATTTTTACAATGATGCATTTGTGTTTGAAGTGTGATATTTGTTTCTCCTTGTTACAGTATATATTTTGGGGATGCACTATCTGATGTAAAGATGAAAGGATGATTATGATGCAAGGACTTGTTATTTTGACCTAATTTGTAGTTTATTCTTGGAAAATCAAGAGGGGTACATAAGAAGGGCGCATTATCTGTTTTCAAAATATGTTTTTCTTGTTTACATTCCAGAAGGGATGAACTGACTTACTATGGCTTTAAATAAAATTGAAAATCTTTTGTTTTTACAGAATAAGTGTGCCAAGTACTGGCCTGTGCGTTCAGGTAATGACGGCACAGAAACGTATGGGAAGATTACCGTAATGCACACGGATGAATCCAGAGGGCAGGACTTTGACCTCAAAGAGTTCTCTGTCTACCATGAAGACTTTGTGAGTGTGGCACAAATCATTCTTTCCTTGTAGACGTTATTGATCATGGTAATATGGCTTGGTATAGCCACAGGTGGGAATAGGGAGGGGGGGAGGGGGGGAGTGGGGTCTGAAAGGTAGATTTCTGAGATCAACAATTTTGTACATTGCATGATACATGACATAGTTTGTTTCTCCAAAACCAATTCATTACGTTAAAACAAGTAAAAGCATTATTAATGTACCGCTTGGTTGAATTGAACAGCATAGTTTGAACACTATTTGTTTCTGTTTATTCATGAAATGATGACAAATCCTTGCACACTTTCATTTTGTCATACACAATGAAAAGGTGAAGAGGAAGCAGAAGAGAGTAGGAACTTTGAAATCATTAGTAATCATATATCACAAGTAACACAAATCAAACACAAGGCTTTTAAGCTGGAATCTTGATTGCGCAACATACTACTGTACTAAAAGAAGTATGGACAGTGTCGCAAAGCTTGACTGTATTCCACAATTCTTGCATTTGCCTATCAATTGGTCGCGCCAAACGCTGGATGCATCTTGATGTAAATTAGCAGCCACAGGATCAGCACAGAGTAATAGCCACTGTGAAGTCATTTGGCTAACAAAAAGATCTTTTGTGTTCAAATATCTGATTAGCGGCGCTGTAGTAGAAAAGTAGATTGCAAGCACTGAAATTATCTAGCTGAAAGCTGAGGGGGCATATAGGTTCTGCGAATTTGCATCTTGGCCAAATGATGTGTATTTGTCTATCTTTATTATCCCCTCGCCAAAAAAGTTAGTGAAGAGGGGATGTAGCATCTTTACCATCCCTTCCTCCGTTTGTTTATTCGTCCGTTCATCCGTCCATTCATCTGTCCACATGTATCGTTTGTCCAACATTATGCATTGTTCAGCTACTATGGAACAAAATATTGCTGCCCTGGGAAAGGATTTCCAACTATTTTTATGAAAAGAAATTTGTATAAAGGAGAACAAATGCATTCTAGACTTGAATAGCAGCAATTAAAGGATTTGTTCTGGGATGAAAAAAAAGTTTAATAATAGATGTGATGACTGAATGGAATTTATAATGAAGTGTCTTGCAAATGAATAGCATGATGGATGAAATGTGGAACAGTTTGGAATGGCATGTGGGACAGGGTGGCACATGGGACAGTGTGGCACATGGGACAGGGTGGCACGTGGGAGAGGGTGGCACGTGGAACAGGGTGGCATGTGGAACAGGGTGGCACGTGGGACAAGGTGGCATGCGGGACAGGTTGGCACGCGGGACAGGGTGGCATGCGGGATAGGATGGCACAGCGGGACAGGGTGGCACGCGGGACAGGGTGGCATGCGGGACAGTGTTGCACGCGGGACAGGGTGGCATGCAGGACAGGGTGGCACGGGACAGGGTGGAAAGCGGGACAGGGTGGCACGCGGGACAGGGTGGCATGCGGACAGGGTGGCACGCCGGACAGGGTGGCATGCGGGACAGGGTGGCACTGGGGACAGGGTGGCATGTGGGACAGGGTGGCACGTGGGACAGGGTGGCACATGGGACAGGGGGGACAGGGGACAGGGTGGCACTTGGGACAGGGTGGAACTTGGGACAGGGTGGCACATGGGACAGGGTGGGACAGGGGACAGGGTGGCACGTGGGACAGAATGGCATGGGGGTCAGGGTGGCATGTGGGACAGGGTAGCATGTGGGACAGGGTGGCACTTGGGACAGGGTGGCACTTGGGACAGGGTGGCATGTGGGACAGGGTGGCACATGGGACAGGGTGGTACGTGGGACAGGTCGGCACGTGGGACAGGGTGGCACGTGGGACAGGGTGGCACGTGGGACAGGGTGGCACGTGGGACAGGGTGGCACGTGGGACAGGGTGTGACGTGGGACAGGTCGGCACGTGGGACAGGGTGGCACGTGGGACAGGGGTGGCACGTGGGACAGGGTGGCACGTGGGACAGGATGGCACGTGCGACAGGGTGGCACGTGGGACAGGGGTGGCACGTGGGACAGGGTGGCACGTGGGACAGGGTGGCATGTGGGACAGGTCGGCACGTGGGACAGGGTGGCTTGGGGACAGGGTGGCACGTGGGACAGGGTGGCACGTGGGACAGGATGGCACGTGGGACAGGGTGGCACGTGGGACAGGGTGGCACGTGGGACAGGGTGGCACGTGGGACAGGGTGGCACTTGGGACAGGGTGGAACGTGGGACAGGGTGGCACATGGGACAGGGTGCACGTGGGACAGGGTGGGACAGGGTGGCACGTGGGACAGGATGGCTTTGGGACAGGGTGGCACGTGGGACAGGGTGGCACGTGGGACCGGGTGGCACGTGGGACAGGGTGGCACGTGGGACAGGGTGGCACGTGGGACAGGGTGGCACGTGGGACAGGGTGGCGCTTGGCAGGGTGGTCAAATCTCCCATCTCTCTGAAATGACAATCTACTCACCAAGAAAAGTGATATCGCTACCTGCCTTGCCGCCTTTTTCAGCAACATCTCATCCTTGGTCATTTACTCTGATGCTTTCAATTCCAAAAAAGTTTGTGACGAAATCTGTAGAATTTTTTTTCCTCTGACAACACCGAGAGCTACAACACCCCTTTCACCTTATCTGAATTAAAGCAAGCCATCAACGACGCTGGCTGCAACTCCAAGGGCCCAGATAACATCCCTACTAGTTCCTGAAACACCTCCCCAGCAAGACCAGCGCTACCCTACTCACCATCCTCAACCACATTTTGTCCTCACACTCCTTTCCCCCTATCTGCAGGACAGCTGTCATCTCCCCAATTTTCAAACCAGTGAAGGACAGCACTGATCCCTCCAGTTACCGTCTTATTGCCCTCACCTGCTGTCTCTGCAGAATTATGGAAAGGATCATCAACCAGGGACTTAACTGGTTCCTTGAGACCAACAGAATCTTCTCCCCTCACCAAAGTGACTTCTGGAAACATCACAATACCTTTGACCAGTTGATCATGCTCGACACTGCCATCAGGGAATCCTGTGCAATAGAGGAACACCTCATTGCCATCTTTTTGGACCTCGAGAAAGCTTTCGACACTACTTGGAAAAACAGAATTACCTGCAAGCTTTACACCATCAGCCTCAAGAGGCCACCTCCCCATCTTTATTCAAAACATCCTCTCTTCCAGACAGTTCCAAGTTTGTATTGGCCACACTCTCTCCAACCCCTACCCCCAAGAAGAGGGTGTCCTCCAAGGCAGCATCCTCTCCCATACTCTCTTCAACCTGAGCATTAACAACATTGTGAACAACCTCAGCCCCAACATCAAATGTGCCCTCTACATGGACAACTTCACCATCTTCTACTCCTCCCCAGCTTTACTCTTGTCAAAAATAGGCTTCAGCTTTACCTCAACTGGCTGCAAGACTGGTGCAACAATAACGCTTTTAAATTCTCCAAAGATAAGACAGGCTGCATGCACTTCTGTCATTTCAACAACCTCCATCCCAACCCAAACCTCATGCTCAATGGCAATCACATCCCAAAAGTTGACCACACTAAATTCCTGGGTCTAACCCTAGACCCCAAGCTCTCCTACAAGCAACACATCACCAACCTGAAACACAAATGCAACAGCTCCCTATTCATTCTCTGCCTCCTCTCCAAGACTACTTGGGGTGCGGAGCCCACGCCTCTTCCCAAAATCTTGAAGCTCACCATTCGTGCCAAGCTCGACTATGGCAATAGTGTCTACTGTGCGGCTCACAACTCTTACGAGTTAACTACATCAACACCATCCAAAATAAAGCCCCAGGCTTTGCCTGGGTGCCTACAGGACCTCACCCATCACCAGCCCTCACGTTGAAGCCAACGAACCCCCCCTTTCTGCTAATGTGTAGAAACCTTAGCCTTTCCTATGGTTTAGAGCCCCTACCAACATCCATAACTCTGTCTACAACCTCATTAGGTATCCCAATTTCTCCACCCTCTCCGATAGGACTATAACCATTTTCCTGTCCTTTAGCATACACATCAAATCCGACTTCTATCGTCTGTACATCAACCCCGCCACTTTCGGCACCTTCTCCACTTTTCCTTCCTGGTCACCCTGCCCTCTTCCATCCGCCTGGACCTCTCCACTCATTACAAAGCACAAACCCTCCCCAACCTCATCATCAACCTCCACAACCAAACTAAAGACCAACTCTCCAACTACACCTATATCTATACTGAAGGCTCCAAGGAAAGCGACAAGACAGCTGCTGCTGCCGTCATCCAAGACATCACCCTCAGTAGCAGGCTTTCCAACTACTTATCCATCTTCTCGGCTAAGGCCAAGGCCATCCTGCTTGCCCTCAACTATATTGAGTACAGACACTTTGCCATCTTCTCAGACTCTCAAGTCTGTCCTTACTTCTCTACTCAACCTCAAGTGGGATAACCCCACGTCCCACCTCCTCCTCCACAAACTCTTTTCGCCCCCATCCCTGCCCCCTGCCCCCTCAGCCCCTTTGTAGGAAAAGTATTCTTTTCTTCTGGATACCTAGCCATGTTGGCATCCTCAGCAATGGCAGAGCTGCTTCAGCTGCTAAGCTTGCTCTTAACCTCCCCCTTCCCAAATCTCATTCTGACATTAAACCACTTATCGCTTCCCTTGTTCGTGACCACTGGCAAACCTCATGGGACTTCCAAATTGAAAACAAACTCCACAACATCCAGCCCACCATTCCAACCAAACCCATCATCTACAACCTCTCCCGAATAGACAAGGTCAACATTACCCACCTCAGAATAGGCCACACCCACCTCGCCTACTCCCTCCTTACTGACTCCCCCACCCCTCTGCAATAATTGCCATTGCCCCCTCACCATTCACCATGTCCTCCCTACCTGCCCCGTGTTCAACTTCCCCAGAGCTTTCTTCACCCCTCACAACTCCATAGCCGAGCTCTTCCGAAATAACTCCCTAGATAAAATGATCTCCTTCCTTCACCATAACTCCCTCTACAGCCATATTTAGTCCTCCACCCCCATCCCCCTACCTACTTTCACCTTTTCTCTCTTTTTTTTTACACCCCTCCACTTCCTCTTTCGGTCCCAGCTTCCTTGCTATTAACCCCCGTCCTTCTATCAGATTTCCCCAATTATCATTTTTTCCTTCCTCTGGCATGATCTAAGCTCTTGGGCACAATTTGACCCTTTTTGTTGTGGTGCCATTAAACCTTCATCAAACAAACATGTTGAGGCACCATTTGCTAAATTGATGTAAAATCCACTAAAAAACATGAAGAAAGAAAACCTTTTCATCAAAATCTATTAAAAGTTGTACAGCTTCTTGAAGATTTTTATGCAAATATTTGTGTTACCGTTGTGATGTATGAACAGGACATAGCCTCTAGTTGTTTAAATGTAAATCCATTGTTTTTTTAAGCTGGCCATTTCTCTTTGAAAAAGGGAAGATAATTGCAATGGAGGGAATTTTATCTTTTCCATACCCCAGTATATTAAGCAAATTTGAATCATTGATTACTCAAAAGTTTAAAACTACGGTACACATACCACTGTATTTTCAAAATTCAATGACTTACACTCAGAAATGATCGAATGCTCATTTCAGTATGTGGTTGAACAGAAAACCTTTGTATCTGTCCTTAGACCTTTTCATATCAGCAAAAGATCTTTTTACATTGTGCCAACTTGTCACATCAATTGTGTTGTTTCATATTCTATTTAAGTATATGATCGCAATAATGTATTTCAAGGTTTAGATGGTAGCATTGATAGATACTCTATTGTGATTTGGTTTACAGCCTGATGAGAATGAGAGGACCGTCTACCATTTTCACTTCAAGAGTTGGCCTGATCACGGTGTACCATCGGATCCAAGCAGAGTGCTGCATTTCTTAGAGGAGGTGAACAAGAAGCAAGATGAAGTGTGCAAAAAAGAGGATGAAGGGGATGTCAAAGAGGAGGGGGCTGGACCCATTGTAGTGCACTGCAGGTAAAGCTTAGCATACAGTAGCTGCCTTTATCCATACAAGACATATTCATAATAAAGATTATTTGGCATGATATACTAAGGAGCCAATACTTCCTGCTGCCATGTAGGTGTGTGTGTGTGTATGGGGAGGGAGGGTAATTTTGTTTGCAACATAAGAACAGAGTACATGTGAAGATGAAATGCTATAAGATTGTTGGCGAAGGTCACCAGGTAGGTTGAAGCGTCATGGTACTTTGGTGAATGGCGTATTTAAGTAACATTTATTAGTATTAGTAGTATTATTATTATGTAATACAACAAACATGAAAGGGATGACGAAGTTTACATTGTACACTCAAAGGGCTATTTGGTGCTTTTAAGTAACAGCAGGAGGTTCTAATGATGTGTGGGTCCTTAGGACACTGGTGGGTGTTTGGACTGGTGCTTGCAAGCACCAGCGGATACTTATAAGCACTGGTGGGTATTTGGACTGGTGCTTCCAAGCACCAGCGGATACTTATAAGCACTGGTGGATGTTTGGACTGGTACTTCCAAGCACCAGCGGATACTTATAAGCTCTGGTGGATGTTTGGACTGGTACTTCCAAGCACCAGCGGATACTTATAAGCACTGGTGGGTGTTTGGACTGGTACTTCCAAGCACCAGCGGATACTTATAAGCACTGGTGGGTGTTTGGACTGGTACTTCCAAGCACCAGCGGATACTTATAAGCACTGGTGGATGTTTGGACTGGTACTTCCAAGCACCAGCGGATACTTATAAGCACTGGTGGGTCTTTGGACTGGTACTTCCAAGCACCAGTGAATACTTATAAGCACTGGTGGGTGTTTGGACTGGTGCTTTCAAGCACCAGCGGAGACTTATAAGCACTGGTGGGTGTTTGTACTGGTGCTTCCAAGCATAAGCGGATACTTATAAGCACTGGTGGGTGCTTTAAATCATGTCCATCTCATGGACAAACAAAGGTCACATAATGGTAAAGAAAAAGCCATGCACTTCTGTCATACCTACAGTACTTTCAAATCAGATCAGCAAGTACCCATCAAAATTCTGTACCCCCACATTCAAACTTATTCCACCACAGAAAAATGTTTATTTCTTTCAGGTAGTTAACCTTTAAACGCCTGCGCCTCCCATTTAGAATCTGTATTTTTGAGAAACATTTTAGATAAAAACAATTATCTCCACAATTTCCTTTCCTTTGCCATGATTACAAGTTAACACATTGTGTTAACTGAAAGGTAATACTTTGATCTTCGCTATGGCTTTTATTATTTTACACTGGTATATGGAAATTAATGCAAATTAGCTCATTTAATATGCATGCCCAGTGAACAAAACTGCCTAACTTTGTGTTTATGTACTACTGTCTTGTGGTAAGCAGTCGCGGCATTTTTGATCGAATTTGTGAATGTTGATGAAAAGTTATTTTCAAGGATACCACTCACGACTTTTTTGGAAGTAGGAAATATTGGAATATGCAAATTACTTCATAATGTCACATTTTGACCTATACCATGACCCATTATTATTAATTCTTACAATTTTGTGGGAAAGCTATAACCTGAAAATGAAGTTTTCTTGTTTGTGGGCTCTTGAAAATATTGAAAATCAATTGTATGATATAAGGTTGTTAATTATATTTTGCTCACTAATTGATATGCAAATTACCTCAAAATAAGGAATGAAATAAGATATGAGAATGATTTCATGGTTAGAAAAATGCAAATATCATCCCAAATTTTACTCATTTTCTTATAAAAAGGAGTTTCATGACTCAGATAAACTTTTTATTCTAAAAAGTATATATACATGCTGTATTCTCACCCAAGATAGTCGATTTATTTGTAAAATAAGTCAAATATACTCCATTATTTACTGTAGAAATGTATGCAATGCTGTGTATGGTCATGATTTCGCACAACGTGTATAAAGGATATACACATACTAGTCAACAGGCCTGAAAAGAATAAAAAACATACTGATTTACCTTTACTTGAGACTGTCTCCTTCAGTGTTCAATTCTTTCAAACTATTTTATCATATACCCTACATGTACACGTTCAATTATGTTTTTTACACAATTTTTTTTAGTAAAAAATGTGTCTTTTGGTCAATTCTTCTCGTTAATCAAAATTTTTGCAAAGTTGCGTATCTTCGGAAAGTTGTAATGACATTTCTTTTTTGGTGAGGGGGCTATGCATCAACATAGTAGCTCATTTGAAAGCTGGTTTCATGGTGTATCAGATGGCGGAACAAATATTTCTGATTTTTTACTCAAGAGCTAGATGTTTTTGAAAATGATACTTCAAAATGGACCAAAAATGGTAAGTAACAGTGTAAAATAGACCAAAAATTGTAAATACAGTGTAAAATGGACCAAAAAATGTTAATAACAGTGTAGAATGTACCAAAAATGGTAAATAACAGTGCAAAATGTCCAAAAATTTCAAATTTGAGATGGGTTTTGGCAAAATTTGATTAGAATTACAGTATTTTATATTCATGAATGACTTTCACCCAAAATAAAGTTAGAATTTGTTTTTAAAGTTTATCCTGAATGTTTATCAATTTTTAGGAATTTTATGACCCCATCAAAAACGATTAGAATAATGATATACAATTTACCCCCGTATCAGTTTGGTATGGTCCCTAAATTATTTTTTGAAAAATGCACTTCCAAATAAAAAAATCATATTCATCTGACGTTTAAGGGTTAAGATTTGCATGCTAATTTTTGATGTTTTTTATAGCTAGTCTTAACCCGTTTTAAAAGAATCAGCAGCAGAGTTATATTGACTTGCTGTTGTTGTGAATCTACAAATATCATTTCAGGCTGATATTTTGGCATTTTATTCTCTTTATTGCAGTGCTGGAATCGGAAGAACAGGAACTTTCATTGTAATCGATATTTTGTTAAATCTCATCAAACAGCATGGTAAGCATAATAAAATACAATTATGTTACAAGTTTTCAAGTGCATTAAAGGCCTTGCTCCAAAATATTTATGTGAAATGGTAGTTGAAAAACCATCTCGCTATGACTTTCATTTCAAGTCCCTATTTGTTCCCCGTATTAGGCATAAAACTCTTGGCGAAAGAGCCTTTGCTTATAAAGGTCCTTGGTTATGGAATTCACTCCCAACTGAACTCAAATGTATTGATAATGTATCCCTGACCTTTTTCAAAACTAAGCTTAAAACTTTTTTGTTTAAAAAGACATTAATCTAATGTGCAGCTTGATCCATTGTATTTCTATTTATGTTGTCATTTCTGTATTCTTATTTTTGTTTTCGTATCTAATTTCCTTGTATGTAAAGTGCTTTTGAATGTTTTTACAAAATTAGCGCTATATAAATTGATGTATTATTATTATTATAATGCTATCTACCTCCTGTGGTGTAGCAGTTATCATACATGTCTACAGACCACGAGGTCCTGGGTTCAAGCCTGGGTTGGGTAGACACGCCAGTGCACCACAACTGGTTATCAAAGGCCGTGGACATTGACTTGGTTGTCGATGTTATGTCTGTCCGTACGTCGTACCTGTGTTCTCGTCTGGGTCGTATTAAGCGTTTCGTGATAGCATTGTTACTATCATAACCGATTACGCAGGTGACGACCCCGTCATTGTAATTGTGTGTTCACTCGTCGTCATTGTCGTCGTCGTATTACAATGCAGTCTAATAATAATACAGAGCTCATGTATAGCGCTTTTCTACAACATGCATAATCAAAGCGCTTTACAATGACCAGTCAAACTCTCCAGCAGCCACTCTTGCATCATGAACTTTATTTACACTTTAGGCACATGCCAGGGAATGCACTCATAAGTCACATTTGACTTGTTTTCAGTGTGTACCCAAGGAATTTGCCAGAATGGAAAGTGGATGAACACAGGGTTAATATCCTGGTTTTTTTGAGAAGTGTTCAGAGAATTAGCCAGGGGGTGACTGTCTTGCCGTTGGGAGCACCATTTAACATCCTCATCCGATGACAGTCCAATGTTGCTGTCCATTTCTCCCAATGGCTGGATGAGGAGAAGGTGACTCAGCATACTTCTGCCCACGATGCCAGGGTTATCAGTCATCTCCTGGTCAGCTTACTTCTGCCCACAATGCCAGGGTTATCTGTCATCTCCTGGTCAGCTTACTTCTGCCCACGATGCCAGGGTTATCAGTCATCTCCTGGTCAGCTTACTTCTGCCCACAATGCCAGGGTTATCTGTCATCTCCTGGTCAGCTTACTTCTGCCCACAATGCCAGGGTTATCAGTCATCTCCTGGTCAGCTTACTTCTGTCCACGATGCCAGGGTTGTCTGTCATCTCCTGATCAGCTTACTTCTGCCCACGATGCCAGGGTTGTCTGTCATCTCCTGGTCAGCTTACTTCTGCCCACGATGCCAGGCTTATCAGTCATCTCCTGGTCAGCTTACTTCTGCCCACGATGCCAGGGTTATCAGTCATCTCCTGGTCAGCTTACTTCTACCCACGATGCCAGGGTTATCAGTCATCTCCTGGTCAGCTTACTTCTGCCTACGATGCCAGGGTTATCTGTCATATCCTGGTCAGCTTACTTCTGCCCACAATGCCAGGGTTATCTGTCATCTCCTGGTCAGTTTACTTCTGCCCACGATGCCAGGGTTCTCAGTCATCTCCTGGTCAGTTTACTTCTGCCCACAATGCCAGGGTTATCTGTCATCTCCTGGTCAGCTTACTTCTGCCCACGATGCCAGGGTTATCATTCATCTCCTGGTCAGCTTACTTCTGCCCACGATGCCAGGGTTATCTGTAATCTCCTGGTCAGCTTACTTCTGCCCACGATGCCAGGGTTATTTGTCATCTCCTAGTCAGCTTACTTCTGCCCACGATGCCAGGGTTATCAGTCATCTCCTGGTCAGCTTACTTCTGCCCACGATGCCAGGGTTATCAGTCATCTCCTGGTCAGCTTACTTCTGCCCACGATGCCAGGGTTATCTGTCATCTTCTGGTCAGCTTACTTCTGCCCACGATGCCAGGGTTATCAGTCATCTCCTGGTCAGCTTACTTCTGCCCACGATGCCAGGGTTATCTGTCATCTCCTTGTCAGCTTACTTCTGCCCACAATGCCAGGGTTATCAGTCATCTCAGCTGGTCAGGGTTCTCAGTCATTTCTGGTCCTTACTTCTGATGATGCCAGGGTTCTCAGTTATCAGTCATCTCCTGGTCATTTTCTGGATGCCAGGGTTATCTGTCATCTCCTGGTCCCTGCCCACGATGCCAGGGTTATCAGTCATCTCCTGGTCAGCTTACTTCTGCCCATGATGCCAGGGTTATCAGTCATCTCCTGGTCAGCTTACTTCTGCCCACAATGCCAGGGTTATCATTCAGCTCCTGGTCAGCCTCTTTATTTCATAATCTATCTCTAGTTTGTAAGGGTCAATAATATTTTTGTTTATATAGAAAATATGCATGCTGTTAAAACTTTGTGTCACATCATTTTTGAATAAAAACTTTATACAAATTCATTACAGAAATACATTAGAATTCTTGTCGCTATAGGGGAAATAGTTTCATCATGCACAAGAATTCAATACAGAATTATGCACAAGAATTCAATACAGAATTGAACAAAATGGCAGCCCCCCATGTGTCGACTTTAAACATGAATAACTTAAGATAGGAATAAGATTTTGTTTAGCTGTTTCTGGTAGTTGAGTTTCGACTGTAATCTTCTATCCTATGAAATAAAGGTTTTAGCAGTTTTGTGTCTCTTTGCACTCTTTCAGTTATTATCGTTGTTGGAAATACTTATCGTTATTGGAGAATCTTATCTTTTTCTAATGCTGGTGCTAAAAAAAGTCTTGTTGATAAAACCTGCAGGGCTGTCACTGTTTTTCAAGTCTGTGCTTTTGTTTTTGCGTGAATCACACAATTAATTTTTTTACTTGGTCTAAATCTTCTTGTTTAGGTTTGGACTGTGAAATAGATATATGCAACACTATCAGGCTGGTCAGAGGTCAAAGGTCAGGTTTGGTGCAGACAGAGGCACAGTATAAATTTGTGTATAATGCAGTTAACCATCACATAGAGACATTCAAAAGCAGGCTGCAAGCAGAGCAGGTAATGTATTTACTTTTCTCTTTGAATTTACATTTCTGGATTGGGTCTTTGTAAGTGTTATTCTACACTTGAATGGGAAATTTACATTTCTGGATTGGATGTTTGTAAATGTTATTCTACACTTAAATGGGAAATTTACATTTCTGGATTGGGTCTTTGTAAATGTTATTCTACACTTGAATGGGAAATTTACATTTCTGGATTGGATCTTTGTAAATGTTATACTACACTTGAATGGGAAATTTACATTTCTGGATTGGATGTTTGTAAATGTTATTCTACACTTAAATGGGAAATTTACATTTCTGGATTGGGTCTTTGTAAATGTTATTCTACACTTGAATGGGAAATTTACATTTCTGGATTGGATCTTTGTAAATGTTATTCTACACTTGAATGGGAAATTTACATTTCTGAATTGGATCTTTGTAAATGTTATTCTACACTTAAATGGGAAATTTACTTTTCTGGATTGGGTCTTTGTAAATGTTATTCTACACTTGAATGGGAAATTTACATTTCTGGATTGGATCTTTGGATTGTTATTCTACACTTGAATGGGAAATTTACATTTCTGGATTGGGTCTTTGTAAATGTTATTCTACACTTGAATAGGAAATTTACATTTCTGGATTGGGTCTTTGTAAATGTTATTCTACACTTAAATGGGAAATTTACATTTCTGGATTGGATCTTTGGAAATGTTATTCTACACTTGAATGGGAAATTTACATTTCTGGATTGGATCTTTGGAAATGTTATTCTACACTTGAATGGGAAATTTACATTTCTGGATTGGATCTTTGTAAATGTTATACTACACTTGAATGGGAAATTTACATTTCTGGATTGGGTCTTTGTAAGTGTTATTCTACACTTGAATGGAAAATTTACATTTCTGGATTGGGTCTTTGTAAGTGTTATTCTTCACTTTAATGGAAAATTTACATTTCTGGATTAGGTCTTTGTAAGTGTTATTCTACACTTAAATGGGAAATTTACATTTCTGAATTGGGTCTTTGTAAGTGATAAACTACACTTGAATGGGAAATATACATTTCTGGATTTGGTGTTGGTAGGTGTTATTCTACACTTGAATGAGAAATTAACATTTCTGGATTGGGTCTTTGTAAGTGTTATTCTACATTTAAATGGAAAATTTATATTTCTGGATTGGGCCTTTGTAAATGGGATTCTACACTCTAATGGGAAATTTACATTTTTTGGACTGGGTGAATGTAAGAGTAATTCTACACTTTATTGAGCCCCCTTGTATGATTTTCAGTCTTATCAAAAGCAATCTAAGGTTTGTGCATATTTTGATATTGACCATAAGAATTATTATTTCAATTATTATCTTTTACAGACTGCAAATAAAACAGGGAGAGATTATATCAACACAAACAAAGCACACCAAGAGATCCAGTCGCGCACCAACTCCTCTGGCCTACTAACTATGCCACCCTTGCCAGGACAACCAATGCCTCAGCTACAACCCAGGGTCCAACAAGAGGGCAGCTTATACCAAAATGTGGCCTTCAAGGTATTCATTTCTGGGTTGGTTCTTTGAAAGTGGGATTCATTTCTGGATTGGGTCTTTGAAAGTGGGATTCATTTCTGGATTGGGTCTTTGAAAGTGGGATTCATTTCTGGATTGGGTCTTTGAAAGTGGGATTCATTTCTGGATTGTAAGTGTGATTCATTTCTGGATTGTAAGTGTGATTCATTTCTGGATTGGGTCTTTGAAAGTGATTTATTTCTGGATTGGATCTTTAAAAGTGGGACTCATTTCTGGATTGGATCTTTGAATGTGGGATTCATTTCTGAATTAGGTCTTTGAAAGTGGGATTCATTTCTGAATTAGGTCTTTGAAAGTGGGATTCATTTCTGGATTGGGTCTTTGTAATTGGGAATCATTTCTGGATTGGATCTTTGAATGTGGGATTCATTTCTGGATTGGGTCTTTGAAAGTGGGATTCATTTCTGGATTGGGTCTTTGAAAGTGGGATTCATTTCTGGATTAGGTCTTTGTAAGTGGGATTCATTTCTTGATTGGGTCTTTGTAAGTGGGATTCATTTCAGAATTAGGTCTTTGTTATTGGGATTCATTTCTTGATTGGGTCTTTGAAAGTGGGATTCATTTCTGGATTAGGTCTTTGTAAGTGGGATTCATTTCTGGATTGGGTCTTTGTAAGTGGGATTTATTTCTGGATTAGGTCTTTGTTAGTGGGATTCATTTCTGGATTGGGTCTTTGAAAGTGAGATTCATATCTGGATTGGGTCTTTGAAAGTGGGATTCATTTCTGGATTAAATTTTTGTAAGTGGGATTCATTTCTGGATTAGGTCTTTGAAAGTGGGATTCATTCTGGATTGGGTCTTTGAAAGTGGGATTCATTTCTGGATTGGGTCTTTGTAAGTGGGATTCATTTCTGGATTGGGTCTTTGAAAGTGGGATTCATTTCTGGATTGGGCCTTTGTAAGTGGGATTCATTTCTGGATTGGGTCTTTGAAAGTGGGATTCATTTCTGGATTGGGTCTTTGAAAGTGGGATTCATTTCTGGATTAAATTTTTGTAAGTGGGATTCATTTCTGGATTAGGTCTTTGAAAGTGGGATTCATTTCTGGATTGGGTCTTTGTAAGTGGGATTCATTTCTGGATTGGGTCTTTGAAAGTGGGATTCATTTCTGGATTAGGTCTTTGAAAGTGGGATTCATTTCTGGATTGGATCTTTGTAAGTGGGATTCATTTCTGGATTAGGACTTTGAAAGTGGGATTCATTTCTGGATTGGGTCTTTGTAAGTGAGATTCATTTCTGGATTGGGTCTTGTAAGTGGTAATTGGCATACATGACATTCGAGCTTAGTATATATCAAATAATTAGTTCAGTGGTCAAGGAATTTCATCTTATATAAAAGAGGAATTTAACAGAAACAAAGGTTTAAATTCTGCATCATTTATGCAGAAACGACTGATATCAGTTGTGACATCACATCCTCAGATTCTTCAATTACTTTATGTATTTTATCACAGTTTTTCCTGCAATGTAGTGGCTTAACATGATATAACAGGATATGTTAAGAAAGTATTAAAACATGATGTGGTAAGAGTAATTACAATTTACCACCTGAAGAAAGTTTCAGGGAAAATAATTCAAATAGTTAAAAAGTTAAACAAATTTTCTTTAATATGCATTTACAAATTTGAAGAAAGTGAGGGTTGGATGCCAACCCTCCATACTCCTTTCTACACCAGTTATGTCTACACAGATAAGATACAACTTTCAACTTAAACATCTCCCTAACTTAATGAGATATTTAAGTAGTTTCTTCACCATTTGTATTCTATTTAAGTCAGCTTTCATATAAGATGGACTTGCTGGACCTCTAGACTAATCTTTTTGCCCAAATTGCCTAAATGTAAGAATGTTGTAACATGAAAAGTTAAAGAAAAAAATACATTAGTTGTTCTGCTCCTTAAAGTTTCAAACAGTCAGACCCGACCTGATACATAACCTGGCCGGGTCAGATTTTTCCTCTTTATTTTCTTTATTCTGAAAACCTTACTTGTTGTGGGAGTTGGTGCTGAGTATCATATTAGCAATGGATGAAGTCCTTTTTGTGTGGTTATTTTAATTAAGATAAAGTGGTCTCACTATTTGCTACAGTAAGTTTGTGGTTATGATTTTCTAGAACAAATTTTTAAGGAGAAGGACAAGTCATGATCTAAAAGAAATTTTGCATCCTTATCAGCCCCAACGTTCACTTCGCTCTTTAAGTAAATCGCTGCTTTCTGTCGCTATCATCCCTGTCTCTAAATATTTTGATCAAAGAAATTTCAAGTATGCTGGCCCCTTTTTATGGAACTTAATCCCTCTCCACATTCTTCAGGCAAAAATTCTTAAGAACTTTAAATACTTGCTTAAAACTCATCTCTTCGTAGCTGCTTTTGAATCTTGATTTTTGTTATTTTACTTGTTATTCGTTCGTTATTTCTTTTGCTCATGTTTTTTGATTTTATGCACATAGAGGCCTGTGCATTATGCACTTTATAAATGGCAATTGTTGTTATTATTATTATTATTGTTGTTGTTGTTGTTGTTGTTGTTGCTAGTATTATTATTGTTGTTATTGTTATTATTATTATTATTGTTATTGGTATCAATATTATTATTGTTATTGGTATCATTATTATTATTATTATTATTAATTGTTATTGTTATTATTATTAATATTGTTTTTGGTATTATTATTATTATTAATATTATTATTATTATTATTATTATTATTATTATTATTATTATTATTATTATTATTATTATTATTATTGTTATTATTATTGTTATTGTTATTGTTATTATTATTATTATTGTTATTGGTATTATTATCATTGTTATTATTATTATTATTATTATTATTATTGTTATTGTTATTGTTATTATTATTATTATTATTGTTTTTATTATTATCATTATTATTATTGATATTATTATTATTGTTATTATTATTATTATCATCATTGTTATTATTATTATTATTATTATTATTATTTATTATTATTATTATTATTGTTATTGTTATTGTTGTTATTATTAATATTATTATTATTGTTGTTATTGCTAGTAGTATTATTGTTATTGTTGTTATTGTTATTATTATTATTATTATTATTGTTATTGGTATTATTATTTTTATTATTATTAATGAGATATGACAAAACAAGATTATAGCTTAGTATTAGTATTCTCTGACAAAAGGAGCAGTTTTAGAAATATTAAGCTTATATTACATAGCTTAGGACCACATACACACGAACGAATTTACCAGCAAATGTGTCAGTACTAGATCTGCAACCATTGTTTTCTTCATAATCCTTGCATTCCCCAGGGATGCAGCTCTTCATGACCTACTGTCTAGTACCGCCTCTTCAACTGTCTCAGTCGTAGATATGCCTTCTAAACTTGCATTGGGAAACCACTAAGCTTTGCACTAACGTCTTACATACATTTACAATAGTTGTTAATTACATTCATAATCATGTCTATCCATAATATGGTAATTTTAAACATTTTTTTGAAGAAAAAGAATCTTGAATAATTTAACAAAGTACATAGTTTATTATAGCACATGGACTGCAGTGAGCACACCATGCATCTCTAGGAGGTATAGATCATGGTTGGCAATACAATCTCAGTTGTAGAAATGTTGTTACACTTTCTTCTTATTTCAATGTTGCTTGAAACGAAAGTGTCCTAGAATGATCCCCTGGAATGATCCCCTGGAGTGATCCCCTGGAGTGATCACCTGGATTGATCCCCTGGAATGATCCCTGGAATGATCCCTGGAATGATCCCAGGATTGATCCCCTAGAATGATCTCCTGGAATGATCTCCTGGAATGATCCCCTGAATGATCTGGAATGATCCCCTGGAATGATTCCCTGGAATGATCCCCTAGAATGATCCCCTGGAATGATCCCCTAGAATGATCCCCTGGAGTGATCCCCTGGAACGATCCCCTAGAATGATCCCCTGGAATGATTCCCTAGAATGATCCCTGGAATGATCCCCTAGAATGATCCCCTGGAATGATCCCCTAGAATGATCCCCTGGAGTGATCCCCTGGAATGATCCCCTAGAATGATCCCCTGGAATGATCCCCTAGAATGATCCCTGGAATGATCCCCTAGAATGATCCCCTGGAATGATCTCCTGGAGTGATCCCCTGGATTGATCCCCTGGAATGATCCCTGGAATGATCCCCTTCAACCTAAGCATTGAGGGGTACAAGGGGCATAAAAGAATGTGACAACTAATTTTGTTCTAGATTGTAGATAGCTGGAAGGGGCTACTGTAGATACAATCTTAGCCATAGAATTGTTGATGTGTAGTGTAACAATGAACTGCTATTCATTTCAGCAACATGCAAGCCCCAAGTCTTCAAGCAGCAGAAGAGCACCTCCTTTACCAGCTAAAGGACTATGATGCTCCAGGTAATCCATTTCTCTGTTATTTTATTTCATTTGACGTTTTCCAGAGAGAAGTAGTTTCAATTAAGGTGAAGCGGAAATGACAAGTGCATCTTTAGTGATAGTCTTTAGTCATAGCCCTGAGGGCAGCCACATGTTATCAAGCGGTCCCATGTTTTCAAAAAACCACATTGTACCACCATCCACTAGATAACAAAAATTGAAATAAGTGGTGTCATGTTGGAAAAACAAAATGAAGTTACAAAACCCATCCCCAAGCATATCCTCCTAACCTGTCCATATACCTGAAATCCAGATCACACTTCTCCCCCTCCATCTCAATTTCTGATCTTTTCAAGAAGAATCCTACCTCCAACTTTATCACCTTTTTTAGCAACAACAATTTATTCCACCTGATCTAAACTCCCTTTCCTCCCCATCTCTGCCTTACCTTCCTTACCTTCCTATTATTTCCTTCACTTTTTTTCCTTCTTCATCTTCTCTCCCTCCTTCCCTCTATCCCACCTCTCTTTCCTCTCTGTCCTAACTCAAGCACCTTAGTTTTAAACACCCTCTTGGCACATATGACTCTGACTGTGACTGTGCCGTTAAACATCAACAAACCAAACCAAACCCATCCCTAACCATTGTCTGTCTGCAGGTGTTCCTCCTTTTTTTTTTTTAATGTAAAATGAACAATAGCACATGAGGTATGACCAAACACACAAGTAAAGGCAACAAGACACTATAAGAGATGTCATCATGGGCCAATCAATGGTTCACAGCGGCTTTGAAATGGATTGGAAGTAATCTTTTGCTATGGTGCTGAGAGAAGGCGATGATGCACCCGGGTCTTGAATGACTCGGCCCCTTCGTCTTGAATGACTCGGCCTCTTTGTCTTGAATCTCACCAAAAAATACAGTCTGGGAGACTGTTCCAAGCTTGCACTGCATTGTGGATGAAAGTGGAATAGGTTCTTGAGACAGGTTCAGTGAGTGCATGAGTTGGCACAGACAGACTGGAGCGGGTTATTTGTCTAATTTGAAATGGCTGAGGAAGCCCATATCGTCACAGGAAAGTAATATTGTCCTATGTCCAAAAAGGCCATCCTGAGATAATCGCATTTTGGGCTATTAATACTGCACATAGCACATTTTTTTTCAACAATTTGTTTTTCTTTCCCCAGATGATATATGTTAAGTCAGAGGTATAGAAAGCGGCCTACTTGCCTATAGAAAATTTACCAATAAAAACGTCAATTTGTCCAAAAATGAACATAGGACAACTTTATTTTCCTGCCACGATATACCTTTATTGCTTTCTATACATAATTGCTTAAGTGAGATGCTACCCGGAAGTCAAAAGGTCATTTTGCATTGGAGACTTGATGCATCATAAACCAACTTCATTGGTCAAATGACTTGATGCATCATAAACCAACTTCATTGGTCAATAGACTTGATGCATTTAAACCAACTTCATTGGTCAAAAGACTTGATGCATCGTAAACCAACTTCATACCGACTTGTCATATCCCAAGATCGATACACATGTGTGGAATTAATCAATACCAGTTTCTTTGAACTTTTGGATGTGTGATAAAAATTTACACCAACATTGAACTTGAAAGTGACCATGTCTGTATCCAATTAGATCGCACTATATTGTGTATTTTCATTGATTTGTTTCATTCATTTTCCTCATCTGGTTGGTAATCAATAAGAAGTACAAGATGAATCAATGCACAGATGACTGTATTGATTTAACTCGCTGCTTGATTGACTTAAATCATCTGATCATTGAGGTCATCAAGTTTGATTTTCTGAGAAGTTCTGTTGCTTTCTTGGAAGATTTTGAGGATCAATAGGGCAGTTGTACTTTGCACTTGAAATGAAACGCTTTTACATATTTTTAAGTTTGACTTCAAGAAAGCAAAATAAATTTTGTAATTGTAAGAAATATTGTAGAAGAAATGGTACCATCAACATTCGCTGAAGATTACTCAGATGATGGTTGAATGACACTTTCTTCATAACTTTTACAATAATTGCTATGTTTTATATTAGCTTGGCACAACTTTTCATATATGCAAATGATGCAATTCAGATTGGGTACCTATTGACCTTTTTTGATATCACTAAAATGAAAATATAGGAGTTGTTTATCACTAGTGTAGAAATAGTAGCAATTTGAACATTAGACGCAAATCAACAAGTAGATTGGAAGTATTGAAAGGAATTTATAACTGTAGAAATGGGAGCATTGTGTACAGAAAGAAAGAAATAAATCAACTGGTGGAATAGAAATGTAGGAGTCATTTATTACTGTGCAAAGATGGTAGTAGATATGAAAAAGAGAACTATTAAAGAAGCAGAAAAATAATGAAAGCATTCAATTTTTTTGTTATTTCATTAAGGAAATATTTAAGTTAAAGTTTTGTATCATTTGTGCACAAACGACTGAAAGCAGACTAGTTATGACATCACATCCTCAGATTCCTCAGTCTTTATGTATTCTGTCATATTTCTTCCTGTTATGTAGTGGCTTGAAAACCATTGGATATGTCAGGAAATTTCCTAAACAGAATCTAGTTAGGGGTATTAAAATTTACTATCTAAAGAAAGTTTTAGGAAAAATTATTAAAGTAGCAAAACAGTTAAATCGATTTACTTTTGAAATACATATAAGAATTGTTAAGAATGTGAATATGAGGGTCCAACATTCAATAATACATTAGTCTTAATTATCTACACAAATAAGACAACACACTTGAATATCTCTTTAACAGAATAAGATATTGAGTAGTTTCTCCACCAGTTTATTTCTTGTAAAGTTCTTTGTTATATAAGATGTACTTGCTTGACCCATGAAGTAATCCTTTAAGTGTGGTTGAGTACAGACACTTTTGTTCATTCATAATATCGCTGATGGTCATACAATTTTTATTCTGTTCTTCCAACAGTGTTTTCTACTCATCGTGTATACACAGTTGCAAGATGCAAAACAAGGTCATCAGGGTGACGTTCTGGTCAGAGGTCATATCAATCCAAAGATTTGTATTTTATTTTACTAGCCGAACATGGTGGTTTTGTACTTAAGCATTGCTCTTCCGAGATTTGGCCGCATGGACCAAGTAAGGCCCTGGATGGAGGGGTGAATGACCAAGAGGGATAGTGTATGTGTCTGAAGCTTTGAACCTCTTACAGCTGTTATTTCAAGGAACAGTGAACCACTTTGAACCTTTATAAGTATGTAAATATATATGAACCAGTGAACTGCTTTAGGACATACAAATATATGAACCCCTGAACTGCTTTGAACCTTCTTTGGTACATAAATCTATATGAGCTAGTGAACTGCTTTGAACCCGCTTTAGGACATACATATATGTGAACCACTTTGAACTTTCTTTAGGACATACATATATATGAACCACTGAACTGCTTTGAACCTCCTTTGGTACATTAGTATATATATGAACAGCTTTGCACCTACTTAGGTACATAAATTTATATGAACCAGTGAATTACTTGAACCTTTTTTAGTCTGTACATATATATTTATTTCAACATAGATGCTTTAACTTTGATGTCTATAAGACAAAGTTGATCAGATAAAATAATGAAAAAACAGACACCACTTCTCTCCTCAACCCCCCTTCCTACTCTAAAGCCCCTACCGCCCCCTACACCAACTCCACTAATACCTTCATACATCAAGCTAAAACCAGCCAAGCAAACAACCAACAAACCAACAAATCAACCAGCAAACAACCAACCAAAAAACAACCAATCAACAAACAACCTATCAACAAACAACCAATCAACAAACAACCCACCTCCCAAACCCACACTGAAGAGAGTATGGATTGTTGATTACGAACACACCGATCATACTTCTCGTCAAATTTTCAAAAACAATCGCTCCCAAAGAAACAAATCCAAAGAAAAAACAAGCGAACTCAGACCCAGCAGATCTTCCTCCAGATAACCCCCCCGCCTCCTTTATGGCATACACCACAATCAATTACAATAACACCCACAACATCATACAATGGAACATTAGGAGCCTTAAGGCCAATTCTGAAGAAATCAACCTTCTGGCCTCCACCTTCAACCCGGTCGTCTTCTGCCTACAAGAAACTTTCTTGAAAACCACCGACCATTACTCCCTTAACAACTTTGCTTGCTATCACAAACATCAAGTGGATGCTGACAGGGCCTGTGGTGGCGTCTCCATTCTCGTTAGACACGATATCCCACACAGCCCTGTTCGTGGTGCACACCGACCTTCAGGCCATCTGTATTTCTATCTCCTCCACAAAACTTTCACTCTCTGCAATATCTATCTCCCTCCCAACACCAACATTCAACCAACCAGCCTTAACAACCTCATCTCTCAGCTTCCCACCCCTTCATCCTTCTTGGTGACTTCAACGCTCACAACCCTCTGTGGGGCTCTAATACCACCACCCCTAGAGGCAAGTTCATCGAAAACGCTCTCCGTCAGCACAGCCTGTCCTTACTGAACACTAACTCCCGACCTACCTTCATCCTGCCACAGGCTCTCTCACCTGTATTGACCTGTCTATCTGTTCCCCTAACCTCCTCCCTGACTTTAGTTGGAGAGTCACTGCTGACCTCTGTGGTAGTGATCATTACCCTCTTCTTATACACTCCAATCTTCAAATCCCCACTGAGCACACCCCAACTGGAACCTCGACAAGGCTGACTGGTCCCTTTTGAAACCCTCTGTGACTCACACCTCTCCCCATCTTCTCGAGGATGAGGATCCCATGTCTAACTTCAGTAATATCCTTATCAACATCGCCACCTGCTCAATTCCCAAAACCTCCAAACCCCAAATCATCCCCAACCCCTGGTTCTCAGATGACTGCAAACCGCCATCAAGAACAGGAAAAGAGCCCTCAGGAACTTTAAAACTAACCCGACCACCCATAACCTTAACCTCTTTCGCATCAGCCGTGCCAAGGCCAGACGCACTATCAAGGACAGTAAAACCAACACTTGGAACAACTTTATCTCTTCTCTCACCACCAACACCCCACTAAGAAGATTTGGAGAATGGTTAACAGCTTCCACGGCAGAGTAGGCAAATCTTCCATCTCCCATCTCTCTTGGAATGGAGACCTTCTCACCGCAAAAAAAGACATCGTTGACCACCTCGCCACCTCTTTCAGCAACATCTCGGCCTCACCAACTACTCCAATGCTTTCAAAATCAAAAAGCTGGCGAAGCCCGGAGAATCACTTTTCCTCTGACAACTCCGAAAGCTACAACACCCTCTCACCCTTTCTGAATTAAACCAAGCCATCAGCGACGCTGGCTGCACCTCCAAGGGCCCAGATAACATCCCCTATCAGTTTCTGAAACACCTCCCCATCAAAGCCACCACTACCCTACTCACCATCTTCAACCACATTTGGTCCTCACACTCCTTTCCCCTATCTGGAGGACAGCTATTGTCATCCCCGTCCTTAAACCGGGAAGGATAGCACCGACCCCACCAGCTACCGACCCATCGCCCTTACTTGCTGTCTCTGTAAAATTATGGAAAAGATCATTAATCAGAGACTAAACTGGTTCCTCGAGACCAACAGAATCCTCTCTCACCAAAGCGGCTTCAAAACGCCGCAATACCTAGACCAGTTAATTACGCCGACACCGCTATCCGGGAATCCTTTGCAAAAAGGAACACCTCATTGCCATATTTTTGACCTCGAGAAAGCTTTCGACACTACTTGGAAATACGGCATTACCCGAAACTTCACACCATTGGCCTCAGAGGCCACCTCCCCATCTTTATTCAAAACTTCCTCTCACCCAGGCAGTTCCAAGTTCAGATTGGCCACACCCTCTCCAAGCCGTACCCCCAAGAAGAGGGTCCCCCCAAGGCAGCATCCTCTCCCCACTCTCTTCAACCTGAGCATTAATGACATCGGAATGACCTTGGCCCCAGCATCAAACGTACCCTCTACGTGGATGACTTCACCATCTTCTACTCCTCCCCTAGCTTTCCTATTGTTGAAAATAGGCTTCAAACCAGCCTCAATCAGCTGCAAGTCTGGAGCAACAATAACGGTTTTAGATTCTCCAAAGACAAGACAGTCTGCATGCACTTTTGTCATTTCAACAACCTCCACCCCAACCCGAACTTTGTGCTCAATGGGAATCGCATCCCTAAAGTTGAAAACACAAAGTTCCTTGGTCTAACTCTAGACCCCAAGCTCACCTACAAGCCACACATCACCAACCTGAAACTAAAATGCAATAGCTCCCTCAACCTCCTCCGACTGCTCTCAACACTACTTGGGAGCGAACCGCTATGCTCTCCTCAAAATTTTCAGGCTCACCATTCGTGCCAAGCTTGACTATGGCAATATTGTTTACTGTGTCGCTCACAACTCATACCTCAACCACATTAACACCATCCAAAATGAAGCCCTCAGGCTTTGTCTAAGAGCCTACAGGACCTCCCCAATCACTAGCCTTCATGTTGAAGCCAACCCCCTTTCTACTTAGATGTAAAAAGCTTAGCCTCTCCTATGCTTTTAGAGTCCTCACCAACACCCAGAACCCTGTTTACAACCTCATTAGGTACCCCAATTTCTCCTCCCTCTTTGATAGGACTAAAACCCTATCGCCCCCTTCAGCTTACGCATTAAATCAGACCTCTTTCAACTTGGCATCAACCCCGCCACTCTCGGCACCTATTCCTGGCCCACTTTTGCGCCCCTTTGGCCACCCCCTTCCTTCTGTCCACCTAGACCTCTCCACTTATAACAAAACTCAAACTCACCTAATCTCTTCATCAATCTCCACAACCAAATCAAAGACCAACTCTCAAATTACACCTCCATCTATACTGATGGCTCCAAGGAAGGCAACACGACAGCTGCTGCTGCCATCATCCAAGACATCACCCTCAGTAGCAGACTTCCTGACCACTCATCCATCTTTTCAGCCGAGGCTAAGGCCATTCTCCTCGCCCTCAACTTTATTGAGTACTCTCCTCTTAGTCACTTTGCCATTTTCTCTGACTCAAAGGCTGTTCTTACTTCATTACTCAATCTTAAATGGGATAACCTCACCTGCCACCTCCTCCTCCGGAAACTCTTTTCTCCCACCCTCTGCAGGAAAAGTGTTCTTTTCTTCTGGATACCCAGCCATGTTGGCATCCCTGGCAATGACAGGGCTGATACAGCCGCTAAGCTTGCCCTTAACCTCCTCCCCTTCCCCTTTTCCCAAAACCTTCTCTGACATCAAACCGCTTATCGCTTCTCTTGTTCGTGACCGCTGGCAAACCTTATGGAACTTCCAAATTGATAACAAACTCCATGTTATCCAGCCCACAATCCCGATCAAATCCACCATCAACAACCTTTCTCGATCGACAACGCTCATATTACCCGTCTTAGAATTGGTCACACCCACCTCACTCCTCCCACCTCCTTATTGGTTCCCCCAACCCCTCTGTAACAATTGCCACTGCATCCTTACAATCCAACACGTTCTCCTTGCTTGCCCCTGTACAACCTTCCCAGAGCTTCTCTCGCTCCCCACAACTCAATTGCTGAGTTCTTCCAAAAAAATCCTCCAGATAAAATAGTCTCCTTCCTTCAGCATGCATCCCTCTACAACCATATTTAATCCTCCTCTTCCACCCCCTCTCTACTCTGTTTTTAGTTTTACCCATGCACCTCCTCTCTCGATCACAGCTTTCTGGCTTTTGTTCTTGAATTTCTCTCATTCTTCCCCTGGTCTCTTTCCTTACTACCTCTAAAATGATCTGACCTCTCAGGCACAATTTGACCTTCGTTGTCGTGGTGCCGTTAAGACCTCATCAAACAAACAAACAAAAAACAGAATTGTTTTATCAGATTTTATGCATTCAAAGAGAAACTGTCCCCAAAACAAAGAAATTGTTTCTTACCTATGCAGTAAGTGAGCAAATATTTATAGCATCCATAGAATATCGCTTCATCACTTCTTTATTTAGTTTTACTAACTGAAATGTATTTTCCTGTTCTCAAAGGGATGTGCACAGCTTTGTTGAAATAGAATCCACAAAGTAAACCCTTCACATGAATGCAAGGGTGTAGGAAGCTGTGGGGTGGGGGGAGGGTGACCTCTTAGGGGCAATACATATGTCCCTCCAGTCTGTAGATAGAATTAGTGAGCCCAAATTTCCCTAAGATAACAAATTAAAAGGGGCATTTCTTGTTGAAAGGGGCACTGTGATGATATTTACACATACACCTATGCATGATGAGTTGAACATTTTAACATGGCATATAAAAGGCAGACTAAGCATCTCATGATCAATGTCTTAGAAGTAGAAATGAGTGTTTTGTGTGAGCATCGTTTCCTGGAGGGCATGACTTCTTAGGGCTTTTCAGTAATGTTTCAAGCCTTTTTTTAGCCCTAGACATTTAATGCAGTCATATTTAGATGTGCTTACAAAGATAAAGTTCCAAAAAAAAGAACTTTAACACAGGGTACACCAGAAAATGGGTTTATGGATGAGTGTAGATGAAGGTTAGACCAAGTAAAAGATTTACACTCACCTTTATTGAATATGAGTGCACACTGCGGAACTGTGTAGGCACTACGTGTAGGCCCTACTGCGGGAACTGTGTAGGCCCTACTGCAGGAATTGTGTAGGCCCTACTGCGGGAACTGTGTAGGCCCTACTGCGGGAACTGTGTAGGCACTACCTCGGGAACTGTAGGCCCTACTGCGGGAACTGTGTAGGCACTACTGCGGGAACTGTGTAGGCCCTACTGCGGGAACTGTGTAGGTTCTACTGCGGGAACTGTGTAGGCACTACTGCGGGAACTGTGTAGGCCCTACTGCGGGAACTGTGTAGGCCCTACTGCGGGAACTGTGTAGGCACTACTGCGGGAATAATGTAGGCATATTCCCATGAATTTTCATGTTCCTATATATGATAGAGGACAATAAAAGAAGGTATTTGGTGTAAAGATCATGTTTATATCTTTTTTTGTGTTTTTATTTTATTTTATAGAAATGCAAAAAAAATTGTTTTGGATCTGCCTTTATGACATCACATTTTACACTGTGAGGTCACACCGATGAAATCTTTAAAATGCAATAACTCCAAAGCGGAAAGAGTTTGAAATGAACATGATTTGTACTCTAATTTTATTCTTTGATAGTCCTCTATCATATATATGAATATTCATGAGTTATTCCTTTGCCATACCTTTAAGTGTTGGTATGTGTAGAGCAATAGGTTTTTGTTTCTTCTTTTCACCACTCAGTATTATAGTTTATTTTTTGTTATCCCTTTGTTAAAGGAGAACTGCTGGTCAAACATACATTCATAGATGAGACAAATTACAAGAGCTGGCGGGCAAAAATTGAGGGTGTATGTTTCTTGAGTGTCAAGAAAATTGGAACACACTTTTTGTGCATGTTGATGGCACTGTTAACCTTTGATACGAATCTTCAAATGAATCATACTTATTCCTTATGTATAATTAGCTAATTTTTAACAAAATGAATATTAAAGATTAGACCTGTGCTATTTTAAAATTTCCTTCCCTTGCAAAAAAGACTCCCATCTCCTTAGCGGCTCCCCCTACCCCTCTGCAATAACTGTCACTGCCCCTCGCTGTCTATCATGTCCTCATTAACTGTCCCTGTGAATCTCCCCAGAGCTTTCTTCCTTCACAATTCCATTGCTGAGCTCTTCTGGAAAAATGAGAAATTCTGTGGATAAAATGATCTCCTTTCTTTATCATATTCCCTTTACATCTACAGGATATTTAGCCTTTCTTCTCATCCCTTCCTTGCCTCCATATTTTTTGTCCATTTAAAAAAAAAATGTTATTCATTTATTTTTTACCCCATTGCACTTCCTCTTATGATCCTAGCTTCATGTCTATTGACTCTCAACCTTTTCTCAGATAATTCCTCTTACCTTTTTTCTACCTCTGATATAATCTAAGCTCTCGGGCATAATTTGGCCTTTGCTGTTGTGGTACCATTAAGCCAAAAAAACAAGCAAAAATGATGCCCTTAATTTTCAACTAGGAGTTCGTTTTAAGTTACAAATTTTCTCCATATTTCTAATGTCGTAGTTTTAAAATAGATCTTCTTATTCTGCTCTGCGTTATAATTGAGCTTTCTAAGTAAGGAAATAGGCCACGCCCACCATAACAACATGATAACTAGGTGAGACAAAAGAAACCTCAAATCCGTAATCATGCGTGACAAATTCATTGACATTTAGATATTCATGTGGCCTGCCACAAGCTTGGATTTATCTGGATCTTTTAGAGTTTTTAGCACAAGGAATTAACAAAATCCACTTGCTAACAGCTCTGGGTAACGGAAATTGGATTTACAATACCCATAGCGTAGATAGGCACAATTTTTGTTCACCATCTTGCTGTCACTTAGTCTGTGTGTGCAGAAATTTGTTTTGTGCAGTGTATTGCATTGACGGCATGAGCCCCCATCACTAGGTAGATGTACTGTACCTATGCCGTGTTGGATTTTTGCCCCACCTACGCAGATTTTGTTGTTAGGCAAATTAGTGTGGTGATTGGTTGAAAACGTTGTCAATCAAGTACCTCAGAGAGGTCAGTTGTGTGTACAAAGTACATGCAATTTCACATATAAAACAAATTTTTTTCTCTTAAATTATTGAGACTATAAAGCCCAAAACAAATTAGTACTAAATTTGACAAAATTAGGTGTAAACAGCTTCTATATTCAAAATGGATTTCAATTGTCAAAATGGACTGGAATAAAGCCTTCACTTTATGATTATACTCCTTTTTTGGTACTTAATACATTCTGTACCAGAATAGCAAACAAAAAGTCTGTTAGTTATTCTGGTACAGAGTTTTTCAAGTACCAAAAAAAGAGTATAAGGACAATGTGAAGGCTTTATTCCAGTCCATTTTCACAATAGAAATCCATTTTGAAAATAGAAATCTATTTCAAAAATAGAAATCTATTTCAAAAATAGAAGCTGTTTGTAATTCATTCTCCGAAAAAAGATTTTGGAAATCATCTTCAATAAGTGAAAATAAAATTAATTTACTTTTCATTGAAATTCATTAAGAGTTGTAAGAAAATCCTTTGTGTGAAGAGGTCACTTGCATTTCACTTTGTTCTCGGGTAATTTTTTTATGAGAAAAGTAAATGTAGAACATGTCTGATTAATTTAGATAACCATTTGCTCAAGTGATGCTTGAGGAGGGTGAGCGGTAGTTGGTGCTGCCCTTGTGGCACTCTTTGTTTGGTTCACATGGGGTCATACCTGAAAGTATTGTGTTTTATCATCGTGGCAACCCTGGTGTAGGGGTGGACAGTCCAAGGGGTGTCAAAAGCAACATTTGCTAACCACATCTGTTGTATGGTCATATTCACATCATGCTGCAGATGACATGGTGGAACCATGGAATGAGGGTACTCTGTTGGTCAGGTGTTGCCCATGAAGGTTATTTGAGTAACTTTATACTCCTAAGACAAGAAAGTGTTGTTTTTAATGAATTTGGCCATGAGTTAAGAGATTTCTGTTTTTAAGTACGTTTCCTTCTTTATCAGAGTGTTTGCATGTTTGTGTTTATCTTGAGGAGGTATATAGAGGGCTCACTACTTCTATAGATGTATAGCAAAGATGTTGTGCACTTTATGGTTGTATTGCAAACATGCAGTGCACTTCATGGTTGTATTGCAAAGATGAAGTGCAGTTTATGGTTGTAGAGCAAAGATGCAGTGCAGTTTATGGTTGTATTGCAAACATGCAGTGCACGTCATGGTTGTATTGCAAAGATGAAGTGCAGTTTATGGTTGTAGAGCAAAGATGCAGTGCAGTTTATGGTTGTATAGCAAAGTTGTACACTTTATGGTTGTATTGCAAAGATGCAGTACACTCCATGGTTGTATTGCAAAGATGCAGTACACTCCATGGTTATATTGCAGAGATGCAGTGCACTTTATGGTTATATTGCAAAGATGCAGTGCACTTCATGGTTGTATTGCAAAGATGAAGTGCAGTTTATGGTTGTAGAGCAAAGATGCAGTGCACTTCATGGTTGTATTGCAAAGATTCAATGCACTCAATGGATGTATAATTTTGATCAAGCTTCTTCTTAATGAAAATATAATAACATTGTTTATATGTACATATATAGCACTTACTATAGGCTCAAAATATTAGTTACAAACACAGGCAGGACCTGTATGCACTTTGCTTAAAGATAGGTAACAGTTGGCTGCTGAGTAAATCTTAGCTTTAGTATCTTGATGTTTTCCTTCATCCTCATTTTTGCCAAGTTCATCATTCAAGGCAAACCATAAAGAAATTAAATCTGATCTTTGACCTCATCATCTTGATGGTCAAACCATCGATCAACCAGAAACTATGGAAGTTTTTAACTGTTCCTCAGTGGAATGTGGTTTCTATGTGATAAAAAGAAGTTTCTGTTATAGTGCTTAGAACAAAATCACAATAGCACCATTAACTATAACACTTTTTACGCCAGTGATCTTGTACTGATTTTGATTACATTAGTTCAAAGTTCGAATCTGAATTTGTAAGACTTGTAAAAGGGAAAAGGGCTTGAATAGGTGCAAGTAAGGATCAAATAGTTTATTTGGTATTTTGAAATTGTTTAACATATTTCTACTTTTTTCAAAAATAAATATTAATAATTTGGGAGGATAGGTGAGTGTCATTCAAGATGCTGAAAGTGTCATCTATCTTGTTACTGTGACATGTTCAAAGCGTCATCATGGTACTATGACATTCTGAAAGTGTCATGTTGGTACTGAAACATGCTAAACGTGTCATCTTGATACTGTAATATGTTCAAGTGTCATCATGGTACTGTGACATTCTAAAAGTGTCATGTTGTTACTGTGACATGTTGAAAGTGTCATCTTGGTACTGAGATATGTTTAAAGTGTCATCATGGTGTTGTGACATGCTGAAAGTGTCATCAAGGTACTTTGACATGTTTAAAGTGTCATGTTGGTACTGTGACATGCTGAAAGTGTCATGTTGGTACTGTGATATGTTCAAAGTGTCATTATGGTACTGTGACATGCTGAAAGTGTCATCTTGGTACTGTGACAAGTTGAAAGTGTCATCTTAGTGCTGTGAAATGTTGAAAGTGTCTTGGTACTGTGATATCTTCAAAGTGTCATCATGGTACTGTGACGTGCTGAAAGTGTCATCTTTGTACTGTGACAAGTTGAAAGTGTCATCTTGGTACTGTGACATGCTGAAAGTGTTATCTTGGTACTGTGATATGTTCAAAGTGTCATCATGGTACTGTGACATGCTGAAAGTGTCATCATGGTACTTTGACATGCTGAAAGTGTCATCATGGTACAGTGACATGCTGAAAGTGTCATGTTGGTGCTCTGATATGTTGACAGTGTCATCATGGTGCTCTGATATGTTGACAGTGTCATCTTGGTACTGACATGAAAAGTGTTATCTTGGTCCTGTGACATCTGAATAGTCATCTTGGTACTGTAACATGTTGAAATGGTCATTTTGGTACTGTGATATATTCAAAGTGTCATTTTGGTACTGTGACTGTTGAAAATGTCATTTTGGTACTGTGACAAGTTGATAGTGTCATATTGGTACTGACATGTTGAAAAAGTCATATTGGTACTGTGAGATGTTGACAGTGTCATCATGACACTGACATGAAAAGTGTCATGTTGGTACTGTGATATGTTCAAAGCATCATCATGGTACTGTGAAATTCTGAAAGTGTCATGTTGGTACTGTGACATGCTGAAAGTGTCATCTCGGTACTGTTATATGTTCAAAGTGTCATCATGGTACTTGAACATGCTGAAAGTGTCATCTATGTACTGTGACATGCTGAAAGTGGCATCTTGGTACTGAACCCAACGCAACCACCCTTTAACTTTAATAATTCATTTTGCTTACTTTTGTCACTTTATTTACATGTGTACAATCTTGAAAAGAAATTAAGTTAATTATTATACATTTACATGTACAGACATTTGCTATTTATTTACTTTGCTTAACCATGTGCACAAAGATTTGTTTTTTCCCCTTGACCTTTTGTTGAGGTCATCAGTAAATAAGACAGAGGCTTTTATTATTCTAGAATTTAAAGTTAAATTTCAGAAGAATTTCCTTCATTTATCTCTCATTGGGATTTTGGGTGAATACACAATGCAAGTGCTATGTGAAAAAACATAAGGGCTCATTGAAATACAAATAGAAGTGAACTGCAAATTCTATAGTCAGGCGATTTGACATGTGATGTTTTTGTTGTAATATGCAATAATAGTTTGTCAGATATTTTAACAGTCCAATTGTTGCTAATTGAGGTCAATTATTTCTTCCTTTACATAAAATTTAAAGAACAGAACCTACCAAGTGTTCTGTACTGTGTTCCATCCAGATTCTGCTCAGATTGTCTTCCAAATCTCTACCTTTCCTATACCTTTAACATGTAGTTACAGAAGACTTTTGTTTCTCCTCTTGATATGTTATGCTTGTAGATTGTTTTGTTTCATTTCTCAGAAAACAAGCAACAAGATTGTTGATGGGTTCAAGTGTTAACACCCTGAGCAGGTTATCACACATATGATGTGTATGTAGAATGTATGGGTATATAGTTGTAATAAAGATCATGTTTGTCATTGAGTTGCAGTTGTTTAGGAGCCTTGCTCATATGCAAAAGGTTTGATACCTGCCGTAAGCGCTGTATTGTGTCCTTGAGCAAGACACTGTAATCGACTTGTACCAGTCCACTCAGCTGTAAAAAAAATGAGTACCAGTATTGCTGGTGAGTTAACCTGCAATGGACTGGTACCCTGTTTAGGATGATGGAGGGGGAGGGGGTGCTCTCTTCTGCTTACATGAAGGAAACTGGAGATGAGCTACCGGTCCTAATGACTCAGATGGATATAACGTTTTAACTTTGTCATGTACAGGGTGTACAATCTTGAAAAGAAATGGGGTTTTGCTGATTAAGTTAATTATTATACAATTTACATGTATAAACATGAGGTGGGGGTGGTGATGTATAAAAAGAAACAAAAGTGCTGATGGCGCAATGTTTTTTTTAAATTGTGTCGAAAAAAGGTCATTGCCTCAAAATCTGACCTCATTGCAAACAGGTATTTATTTATTTTTCGAGGAGGGGTTAAGAAATCTGGTTGACCCCTTGGTTACACCCATTACTTCTACCATCTAGTGGGATTGTTTACTCTCACAATTAATTGGTTTCTCGTCCTGCATGATATAGATTCAAGACTCATTTGGCGTAGCCAGAGGAGAGAGAGAGAGGGGGGGGGGGCAGGGGGCTATGGTCCTCCAATCCCAAACCAAATAAATGAATTACACATCAAAAATATATGTTTCGCCCAGGGGAGCAAGTTTTACTGAAAAGTAAATTATATGATGTGTAATAAATTCCCTTCCTGTCCTGTAGCTTTCTGGAACTTTTTCCTTGAAAATACACCACGCGAATTTGGCTTCAATTTTAATGCATTTTAAATCTCTAATATGCTTTGCCCCCTGGACCCCCACTGAGGCTTCGCCCTTAGGTGGGCTGGGCCCCTGGACCCCACGCCGTGGTCTTTGAGCTACGTGCAAATCAATGTCGCCTTACAGCGACATACTTTCGGTTACCCACCATCAAAAATATCTCTCGCTGCTCATGGTTGGCCCCCCAAAACAAAAATCCCTGGCTATACGCCAGTGTCAAGACTTGTATTTCTTACAGAAGAAGGAAATTTAGTTTTTTTTGTTAATTTGTTTTCTCAAGATGAAATTTTTGATTAGATATAAGCATCATGGAGTTATTAAAATTAAAATATGATTGTAAGTTACACAGGTACAGCATAAACAAGTTTGATGCAAGCTTTTAAGTTATCCATGTACAGTGTAACAAACTTTGAAAATGGCTTGTAAGTGCATGTAGAGTGTAACCAACACTCAAGTTAGCATTAAGTACATGGTAACCATCTTGTAAATTATGCAGGTACAGCATCAGAGTGTTTTTAAAGCTCATTTGCATGAAGAGACAAATGCTTCTTTTTGTGTATATTGTCTAAATGTGTATAGAAAAAGTTTTTATTTTCTTTCATAGAGCACTGGTTGTATACTGCTAAAGTAGTGCTTCAAGAAACAGAGATTCGCAATCACTTTCTTTTGTTTTTTTGTATCTTTAATAACACATCCCATATTCCGTGCATAACACTTGTCAAAAGGGTGCAAAATATTCCCCTCTGTCACCCGGTATCCTAGTGTACCGTATTAGCTCCTCTCTGTGCCCTGGTATTCTTGTGTTCTGCCAGTGTATTAGCTCCTTCTGTGCTCTGGCATCCTTGTGTTCCTTATTTACCCCTTCTGTATGTGCCCTGGTATCCTCGTGTTCCGTATTTACCCCCTCTGTGGCCTGGTATCCTTGTGTACAGTATTACCCCCTCTGTGCCCTGGTATCCTCGTGTTCCGTATTACCCCCTCTGTGCCTTGGAATCATCGCGTTCCATGTGGCCTGGTATCCTCGAGTGCCATATTTACCCTCCCCTGTGCCCTGGTATCCTCATGTTTCGTATTTACCCCTTCTGTGCCCTGGTCTCCTCATGTTCCACATTTAACCCCTTGGTGTCCTCATGTTCCATATTTACTCTTTCTGTTCCCTGATTTCTTCGTATTCCGTATGTACCCCCTTTGTTTCCTGGTATCCTCCTATTTTGTATTTACCCCCTCTGTGCCCTGGTATCCTCATGTTCTGTATTAGCCCCCAACATGCTCTGGTATCCCCGTGTTCTGTATTTACCCCCTATGTACCCTGGTATCCTCGTGTTTCGTATTTACCCCCTCTGTACGTGCCCTGGTATCCTCGTGTACCCTGGTATCCTCGTGTACTGTATTAGTCCCCCTTGTTCCTGGTATCCTTGTGTACTGTATTAGCCCCCTTTGTAGCCTGGTTTCCTCGTGTTCCGTATTAATCCCCTCTGCACCCTTGTGTTCCGTATTTACCCTCTTGAAAACTATCGGAAGAATTCGTATTCAGATATTTCGGTAGAAAAAGAAAGAAACGAGAACTGTGCGGGCGCTGAATGACTGATTCGAGAGAAAAATGTGGTACTTTAAAACTGATGCACGGCAGGGGTTATAAGCTAATATTTTAATTTTTATTGGGCCTAATACACAGTGGCAGCCATTTTCGCCGTCACATACACAATGCAGCAATCCTTTAAAATTAAAGCTATCATATTTATCTTTCATTGTTTTCAATATGGCGGCGACCACTTTGGACGCCATCTTGGATTTCTGAAATTCTTCTGATTTTTAATCTACCCCTATCCCATCCCACCATGCACCACCACCACACCCTCACACCAGGACTAAAAATTCACTAGAAACAATTCTGCACCAAATAGTTTCGTCAACTGGACTCTGATGACATCGTCGCAGTTACAGTATAATGTTAAAAATAACTATAATTTTAGCACTCTGCAGAGCGCGTACCTCAGTCCCTGCTTGTTCCAGTGCACCGGAATACAATCTACCTCAGAAACTCTCGACCCATCAACTTATAATGCCAAACAACCTCTTTCTCACTGTTGATCTGTATTGCCATTTACGTTCTTAACACTTAAGGACCATCACTTGTGATCATTGTTTTAAGTTTAATTCAGGCTAAGCATTCATTGTTTGAGCTCTTTTGACCCTCGTTGTCGTGGTGCCGTTAAGACCTCATCAAACAAACAAACTGTTTAGGGTAGATTCACATTCCATAATTTTCATTCATGGCAGTAACCAATTGTTTTGAAGTCTTTGATACCATAGACCATTGATTTTCTTTTGAGTCTAGAAAATTGATTGTATGGCTGTTCTTCAGACTTGTAACAATTTGTGTACTCATGAGCGCAATTTTGACTTTGTACTCGTACTCATGAGATTAAGATTATGTACTCACAATTTTCTTCGAAATAATGCAAATTTCAATTGATTGTACTCGTGAAAATGATTTGTACTCGTACTCATGATTTTTTTTTATTGTACTTGTACTCATGGAAAGGTACTCAAACTGCAAGTCTGCTGTTCTTTCATGGCAGGAGCTCATTGTTCAGCACATTCCATTGGAAAGTTTCAAGTAAGTCTTGATAAATCTTGCCCTAAAATATCCCCACCCCTCCATTTCTACTCTCCCCTTGTTCCAATGAGTCCCAAATATTAATCATTTCTTCCTTAAGCAGTAACAAAACCACACACCAAGTTAATCCAAATCCAATCATCAGTTCTTGAGATATCTTGATGACAGACAAAATATTCCCGCCCCTACATTTGACCCTTCCTCTGTTCCAATATGTCTCAAAGCAGTAACAAAACCACACACAAAATTTAATCGAAATCCAATCATCAGAGTTTGCGATATCTTGACGACAGACAAACACACAGAGGCAAAACATGTCCCCATCCCAATTTGTACCCTTTCCCTGTTCCAAAATGTCTCAAATTTTAATCACTTCTTTTTTAAACAGTAACAAAACCACACACCAAATTTAATCTAAATTCAATCATCAGTTTTTGCGATATCTTGATGAGTCATACAAATAGAGGCAAAACATGTCCCCACCCCCATTTGCACCCTTCTCCTGTTTTAATATGTCCCAAATTTTAGTCATTTCTTCATTAAGCAGTAAAGAAGACCACACACTAAATTTGATCCAAATCCAATCACGAGCTCTTGAGATATTAAGAAACAAACAAAACAACAGACAAACAAACAAACCAAGAGACAAACAAACAAACCAATAGACAAACAAACAAACCAATAGACAAACAAACAAACCAACAGACAAACAAACAAACCTGTAAACGGAAAAGAAAACATAACCTCCGTCCAACTTCGTTGGCGGAGGTAAATATGAAGAGCTACCCACTGACTACGTTTCCCTATCTCTCGTTATTTAAGTTAATATTTTTGAACTTCATTTCTGTAAATTTTAAAGAATACGTAGGACCTTTCCATGGAATCCAAATCACGCCTTTTGATGTGGTGTTGTCTTCTCCGTGTAAATACTCTCCATTCAGGTTGGCCATTTCATTCTTTTGATTGTACCACCATCCACCAGATACAACGTTGAAACCAACGGTGTCAGAATCATTCGCCAAAAATTGTTTGTTGTCATGGCTGTAAAGCCCATCCCCTGCAAAGAGAAGTTAAACATTTTAGTTTTTGAAATGACAAGAAAATTCTTAACGTAAAAATAGTTTTGGATAGGAGGAAGAAAGTTTCGAAGAGGAGAAAAAGAAGAAAGTTTTTGAAGAAATGAGGCCTAATGTTAAATCAAAGCAGTTACATGCCTGCTGACTGTCTAGGGTTAATCCTAACCTAAGCTTCTAAACTCTAAGCTTGTCTCCCAAAACTTTTATTTTTCCCAAACCTTTTTTTCTTCATCCCAAAACTTTTTTCTTTCAGCCGAAACTTTTTTCTCCCCAAACCCATTTCTTTGACCTAAAACTTTAGTTTTGATTCAAAACTTTAAAATTACAATTGACTGATGAGAATTACAACTGGCTTATGTGAAATATATTTGATTGATATGAATTGTAACTGGCTTATGTCAATTATATTTGACCGATGTGAATTAAATTTGACTGATGTGAACTAAAATTGATTGATGCGAATTACAGTTGACTGATATGAATTACAATTAACTGATGTGAATTACAGTTGACTGATGGAACTACAATTGACTGATCCATCCATCCATCCATCCATCCATGTTCATTTGTAGTAGGCGCCTTTTCCATAGGATACAAAGCGCCCAGAATACTGCCCCAAAGTTCAGTAAGTAATACATGATTAAAAAAGAAAAGTCTTGAGACGTGTTTTGAACTGTCCAAGTGAACTGGCATGGCGAATGTGTGAAGGCAAAGAGTTCCAAACATGGGGTGCTGCAGCTGAAAAAGCCCTAGAACCAGCTTTGGTGTTAGTTCTGGGTTCAGTCAGGAAGTTTTCAGAAGAGGAGCGAAGGGATCGTGCTGGTGTATAAAGTTTAAGACTGTTGGATATGTATTCAGGTGATTGATGTATCAGGATTTGTAGACAATAAGACATGTTTTGTATAAAATTCGCTGTGACACAGGAGCCAATGCAATTTGTTGAGCAAGGGTGAGGCATGATCACGACGACGTTTCCTGAAGATAAACTTAGCAGCTTTATTTTGGAGTTTCTGTAGGCGATTTACATATTTCATGGTAATACCATTCAAAAGGGAATTACAGTAGTCCAAACGTGATAGGATGAGTGATCGAACAACATAATGACAGGTTTCAACGTCAATGTACCGACGAATCTTGCCAATGTTTCTAATGTGATAATTAATTGTTTTACTAAGTTGTGTCACATGGTTGTCCATTGACATTCTATTATCGAAAGCAACTCCCAGATTTTTAACTAAAGTGACTGGTGATATGCAAGTATTGCCAAATACAAACTTGAGGTTCTCAAGGGCTTTACTAGCATTTGTTGAAGAGATTATGATACACTCTGTTTTGTCCTCATTAAGTTTAAGTTTGTTTGCAATCATCCACTGTTGGATATCTTGCACACAGGAGGTCAGTTTGAATAAAGCACATTCAGCATCGAGTGGAACTTTAGGGTTAAAGGCTAAGAAAATCTGTATATCATCAGCATATATGTGATACTCGATCTTGTGCTTCCGCAATATGTCACCTATTGGGATAGTATAAAGTGTGAATGACAAAGGTCCTAAAACAGAGCCTTGTGGGGTCCCATATTCAAGATTTACAGTGTTGGAGTCAGCTCCAGGAACATGGACATATGAATATCAGTTGACTGATGTGAATAACAATTGACTGATGTGAATTGAAATTGACTGATGTGAATTGAAATTGACTGATGTGGCATTAGTCATATTGACGAAACCTATGTACTTTCTCCAGCATAGGCTATTAGTAATATTAACGAAACCTATGGACTTTGTGAAGCCATATGCTATTAGTCATATTGACGAAACCTATGGACTTTCTGTAGCCGTATGCAAGTAGTCATATTGATGACACCTATGATCATTTCATTGTCTAGCTATGTGCAATTAGTCATAATGACCAGTGGCGTAGCCAGCATTACAAAAGTGAGGGGGTTTGAGAAGGTTCTACACCCCTCCCAAGGCAAAGTGTTTAAGTTTAGCCCACTTCTAAGTGCAAAAAGACAAAGATTATTTCAATTTTTGAACATTTTCTGGATAAGTGTATGCATGTATGTTTGTGTGTGTGATGGTGTGTGTGCGTGTGTGTGTGTGGGAGGGAGATCCGGATCCCATTCCCCAGTGACTACGCAACTGATAATGACGACCCACACCTATGGACTTTGACTAGTCATATGCTACCATATGCAAGTAGTCTTCTTGACGACACCAATGTACTTTGTGTAGCTATATGCAAGTTAGTCGCATGACGACACCGATGTACTTTGTGTAGCCATATGTAAGTAATCGTATCGACGATTTCTCCAAACTTTCCTACTACTTGAAAATTACAAAGCATAGTATACCTGCATCACCCAAAATATAGTTTCCAAAATGGCATTTGTTTTTGTCATCTATGCTGAATTTATTGTACAAAGCATATGAAGTGTGGCCCTCCCAGTCTCCTAGATCCACTCGTAGGTGATAGTTGTCAGAACTCCCATCTAGAAACAAGTGCAGCTTTGCTAGACCAAGCCAAAATTCATCTCGTACATTTCCAAAGCCGCGGTTATATTCAGATTCAGAACGGTCGAAGTCTACAGATCCATCTTGACGACGCTGAAGCACCTGAAAAGCAAATCAATTCAAAGAGAAAATAAATTTAATTTCTATGAAGGTGTTTGCAAAAGGAATGAAATAAAGAATTAAATATATTTGGAGGTTTTCTTGAGTTAATAGATAGTGTTTACTTCGCAGATTGTGCTGTGAGAACAGGAACTTGCTAACTAAACAGCAGATCTCTGGTTAGAAGATTGTGTTGTGTTAGCAGATTGTAAGCAATTTGTGTCCTGTTAGCAGATTGTGTTGTGTTAGCAGATTGTGTTTTGTTAGAATTTTGTGTTGTGTTAGCAGGTCGTATTGTGTTTGCAAATTGTGTTGTGTTAGCTACTTGTGTTGTATTATATTAGCAGATTGTGTTGAGTCAGCACAAATTGCGTTGTGTTAGCAGATTGACTTGACTTGACTCTTTGAAAAAATCTACGCCTTGACACTTTAAAAACGCCCAACATTGGTCAACTTCAACCTGTGACCACGAGTCATATAAAATTAGCTGAAACATGAAGAAAATTACATGGGAGTCACTACCATAGATGAATTAAAACCCCGAATCTTGTCTCCACTCAGCCCATAATCGGAGCAAGAAATCAGGAATAAGAAAGTTTTCGGGAATAAGTTCGGAATAAATGCTTTCCGAGCTGGATTCTTTGAAATACAGTCATTATCTAAATATACTTGTTCTTTTTCTGCTATACCCTGTATTACTTATCTCCTGAAGAGCCACGAATTGCATACCTCATTTAAATGCCAGTGAAGAATTGCATGCCATATTTACATGCCAGTGAGGAATTGCATGCCATATTTACATGCCAATGAAGAATTGCATGCCATATTTGCATGCGAGTAAAGAATTGCATGCAACATTTACATGCCAGAGAGGAATTGCATGCAACATTTACATACCAGGGAGGAATTGCATGCCATATTTGCATGCGAGTAAAGAATTGCATGCAAATTGACATATCAGTGAGATATTGCATGCAAATTTACATGTAAATGAGAAATTGCATGCAAATTTACATGAGAGTGAGAATTGCATGCCAGATTTACATGCCAGTGAGAAAT
>JAIGNY010000589.1:1065000-1112500 GCA_020152595.1 Chiridota heheva | reverse complement strand
TGCAAATAAAAGCCTGGTCTGCTGGTTTGATGTTGAATTTTCAGTTTGGGGTTTTTGTCTTTTTTTGGTTAGGCAGACAATTTTTGTATGTATAAAATGGGTACACTGAAATTACCATTTCGTTCCTCATAACATGTTACCAGTACATTCCACTGCCTAGAAAAATCATTATACACATCGTCTGGAGTCAAAAAATATTGGGGCAGGGTATTGTATACTACAAAATGATATACAGGTATTCAGCTCACTAATATCTGGTACAAAATTAATTTACATTGCAAAAAATATTTGTACTCTGTAGTACAGTCAATAATTTTCAACAATCATACAACATAAAAGTTGAAATACTATTGCACTTTAATCATTTGTTCATTAGATACCAAAGCAAAAACAAATGAGAGTAGAACTAAAGGTTTCCTATCAATGAGATGAGAAATTGCATGCAGCAAAATTTTCAAGTTAAGCTTTTTTTTAACTTCCCAACTTGAAAGCTTGAGAAACTTTTGCAACCAAATTCAAAGCAACTTTAATAATACACATAAAATTTAAGAAAAATTCACCCATGGATTGGAAATAATTAGGCTGCAATACAACATATAGGCCTATTTCAAAGAGTTTTATAATTATTTTTGAAGTTAAACTTGATGAATTTAGGGCCTGCAATTGTTGGTAAATGATGTTGAACAGAAAAATATGAATGAAACTGAAAACGTATAGTTTATTAAAATAGAAATAAAAGTAATACGTGAGCAATTTGATCTACTGTATCTCTACCTATCTAAACAAGTTGGCAATTAACTTACTTTAACTGTTGTTTGATATGCACGCCTATCTGCCAGTTGGTCAGCCTGTTTAGATTTTGTTTGATGGGTGTTTTGTTGATAGGCGCATACAAGTATAAAATTAGACCTAGGCCTATATTGGTCTCATGCCCATCCCACCCTAGCTAACAATTGAAATGCTGCATTTCAGACATGGCCTTTTTATCATGACAGAAATTTACTGATATTTTCTTTTGTCTTTAATTAGCTGACGTTTTCTTTCTTTGTTAATGACTGCTGATGTTTATCAATATACATAGGTCCTACTGTACAATGCATTCTTATCCTGTAAATGTTGTTAGTGTACACATAACAAATGTCACATAGTAAATACGAGTGTACAGTGAGTATGTGACTAATAACTAACCCCACCCCACTATACTATAACATGTATAAATGATGTGGAAACCATCTTCCTTGAGTCTGTGAAAAACGGAGATGATCCCTCAATCACAAAACCACAAAAGTAAACAACAAATTGCAACGAAATCTAAAGTAATATTATAAGCTTGAAATGAGTATGTTGTTACAAATTATAATTAACAAATTGATGAGGAACTTGAAGGCTTGAAGCTATCTTAAGTCAATACCATGGTAATGTACATATATAGGCCCTAACGTTGTGCTACCAAATTGCAAATGGTTTCAAACAATGTAGGCCTAAGTCACGCTAACGTTACTGTAGCCTGGCTAGGCAACAAAATGACCTATGAATACCCCGGCGACGCTTTTTGAAAGCAATCAATCGCTACATACATGTCTGAATAAAATACGATTTGCTAAGCAACTTATTCTTGTTCCTAAATAAAACTGGAATTATTGCCCAAATTTGTCAGCGTTTACGTCGGTCAGTTAAGGTTAAACTAGCAGCACTTTAATGATGTCATCGCAACGTTTCTTTAATTTGCAGCAAATTGTTGGGCGGATAGACTGTCTTGACGGTAATTTGGTAGAAAATTCATCGTTTGTACATCTAATCGGAAAAAACTAACAAATACCGTGGCTTATACACGAAGAAGGGAGTCTCCAGCAAATGTGAGTAGAGTAAAAAAGTTTAATTAAGATTCGCAAGTGGTCAAAAAAAGGAATTTTCATATACGGTTCAAAAGTCGCGTTAGAAAGAGTCCTACCTTTCTTTATATATATATACTAGTAAGCATATAAGTTGCCGTAACGCTAGGAACACCTGTGGTACGTGCAGCCGACAGAATTTTCAACCGGGTGTCCTTTTATGACGTCATAGCAGAGTAGACGCTTTTAGAATATCTCGTAATTCTCAACAATGACAGAATTAATAATCGCGCGGCTTGTAACACACGTGGTCTGTGTTTGTTTGTTTGTATGTTTGTTTGTCCATGATCCTTCCTTACGGGAACTCGGCAAGACTCATATATGGAGCATAGACGCCAAGCTATATCCTGCATAGCAGATGCCAGTCTCGTGCGACCGGGGCGGAAGTGGATGAACACCGGGTTTTCACCCTAATCTTTTCGAGAAGTCTTCAGAGAACCAGGTAGGGTGTGACTGCCCTACCATCGGAACCGACAGCTTAACGTCCCCTTTGAAGGACGGCGAGCACCATTCAACCATTGCCACTTTTCTCAGCAGCTGAATGAGGAGCAGGAGCTGCAAACGACGTACTTCCGCTTTGATGATCGGCGTATCTGTCTGCATAGCTGTGGAAAAACTGGTTAGACCTGTCCGAGTCTTGAACCGGGTACCGCCAGCATCTCAGTCGTGTGCTCTACCAACTGAGCTACCTGACTCTATGGTCAGTTGCGAGACGACTACGGAAGGTGATTTAGGGTAGAACGGAACTAATTATTCTCAATATTGAAAGCTATGATATAAGAGTCAAGTTCGAGGTCCTTTTTGTACCAGAATGTTATAGATTTGGGGTATTTTGTGATGTTTTTTCAAAAAGTACCATCTAATATCTCTCGGATGAGGGTACTTTCGATAGGGGGTCACCAGAGGTTTTGGCCCTTTTTTTTTAGGCCGAAGTGAAGAGTTGTTGTACATAAGGACCTCCCCTACCTCACTATGATAATTGTCCTCCCCTCCCCCTCCCCATTCAATGTTGGCCATTGTCACTGTTTTTCCGGGAAAATACGTTAGGAAAGGAATAAATTCAACATTGAAAGGAAAAGGGTGGGGGGTAGGGGGTTACAATTCTCGGGAAAATATTAAAGAAACATAACACTATAACATATACAGTTCCCAAAAAGCTGAAGTGTTCCTGCAGTTTTGTCCAAGATTGTAGGCATATGCCTACTCCCAATAAAAATGTATCCCATAACATTTTCTTCAATTTAAGATGATCTGCAAGGATTTAAACTTCAGTCACAAATGCTAAATTAACTTTGTTAACTAAGAATAGGTTAACGTTAGACCTCAGCTAGTCCTTGAGTACTTGGCCAACCTACTTCCCTTCAACAACTTGAAAGTTTCAAGCCCTTGTATGACACTATAACCTTGATTTCTGATGAAATCGCTCCACCTATCCAGTGCTGTCATGCAAATTAAATTATACCCTATCCATTTAATAGTACCTCATGACTCCATAGCAATCAGTGTAACACACGCTATTTAGAACTAGCTATCAGTTACAGTTGTATAGATAACTAGCTGCCTATGAATACAACTAAGTGACTAACGTAGTGTAACTATTAAGCATTTACGTGGACTCGGGCAACAAACATTCAGACATTAACAAAGACAAAAGTTTGAGGTTTTTCCGCGGATAATTTGAAGAAACTTTAATCAGGTGATGTGTCACATGAGAATTATAGTGGCGTTATTGTTATGTGACGAGCTATTTGCGACTTTAGTATGACATCATTATGCGTAACTTGCCATAACGAGAAATGACGCCATCAAGCCATAACGAGAAAGAACGTCCTAAAAAGACACCCGGTTGAAGATTCTGTCGGCTGCAGTACCTACGGCGTTAACTTCAGACTGTTCAACAGCAACTGGTACAATTAAGATAGCACATTATTTCAGGTTTACTGAAATTGTTCAAGACATTCTACTACTTTTGATTCTTTATCCCTTATCAGAAAAGTTTTTTGCGTAGAATTGTTCTTAAAATATACTTATCAGTTTGGGCCTGTGTTAGTAGGCGCGACACATGCCTGTCTACAATCTAATACCCCGCTAAAGTGATGTCGTCCTGCATGTACTGTAAAAAGAAATCCGTTGTTTTTGTGTTCTTCTCAGAAATCCAAGAAACGTTAATCTTGGTTACAAAGGCAAGTTATGATTAAAACTAATATAAATATAATTAATTTTAGGGTGTAAAGAATTTCAATTTTTATTTTTTTGGTTAAATTTGCAGTTTGCCTATTTTTGTATTGACTCCAATTTTCAATGTACCGACATATCTGCTGCCCTCTTTTGGAATCAGCATGGATGGAGGACAAACCAAAAAGTATCACACTGTAGGTGTCGCAGTTTCTTCTCTTGGCCTTCGGACTATACATAGTATGGGGCAAATGACGTCACGCTCTCTGATATAACGCAATCAAGGTAGCACGAAACTAATTATGTCCCCATTGAAACTTATGGTACAAGCGACCAGTTTAGGATAATTTTCCCCACAAGAAAACAAAAGATAGAAGTATATTTGATGTATATTGTGTGACATACACCTTCAAGCCCACACCCACACGCACTCACCCCCTCCCCCACACACACACTGTATTTATCGCACAATCTTGGATTTACCTCATTCTCGCCATCTTATATTTATTGTTCATCAACATTTCTTACTAATGAACATTTTGAAAAAGTTTAATCAAAATGGCGTTATGTATTTCATGTTATCACGAACTAGTTTTTGAATAGTGTTAATTACATAATTATGTTGTCGTTCGTCAAAAGACATCTAATTAAGTTTTTTCGGAACTTTATTCGCTTTATATTGAATAATGATGATATAATAGATCAATGTAAAAGAGCCAATAACGGTGGCGGATTGTTCTATTTCAGTACATATATTCACAACGACATGAAACAACTTTAAATAACATTACTTCCTAAGCTGCCTGACAGGATGGAAGAGATTCTATTGTATACAATCTGTAAAACTATTCATAGACTTCATTTCATGCCGTCGTTTTGTTCATATGCTGCGATCGAATTTTACACAGAACAATTGCACAAATTAACCACACAGAAACGCAATAAACTGTGTGACGTAAATCAATAATTTTCTTTTACTTGTGATGAATAAACTACATTGATATGTTTGTGATAAACCTAGTGTCGTTAATTTACCTTATTTTACCACTCTTCTGCAGTAGTAGATATATATATATATATATATATATATATATATATATATATATATATATATATATATATATATATATATATATATATATATATATATATATATATATATATATATATATATATATATATATATATATATATATATATATATATATATATATATATATATATATATACACATTTACCTCATATTTACCACAGATCTACCATAAGTTAGCTGAGCTTACTACAAACAAACCATAGGTACACCGCGGTAAATGCGGGGTGCTTTCATTAATGGGTAGATTTTGATAATATAACCGGTTAATAAATGAGTGTATTCAAAAATGCAATGCAAATTCAAAGGCGGTGAAAACATATGACCGAGCTTATGACCGAGTCTATGACCGAAGTTATAACCGAGGTTAAGACCGAGGTTATGACCGAGGTTATGACCGAGGTTATGACCGAGGCTATGACCGAGGTTATGACCGAGGTTATGACCGAGGTTATGACCGAGGTTATGACCGAGGTTATGACCGAGGTTATGACCGAGGTTATGACCGAGGTTATGACCGAGGTTATGACCGAGGTTATGACCGAGGTTATGACCGAGGTTATGACCGAGGTTATGACCGAGGTTATGACCGAGGTTATGACCGAGGTTATGACCGAGGTTATGACCGAGGTTATGACCGAGGTTATGACCGAGGTTATGACCGAGGTTATGACCGAGGCTATGACCGAGGCTATGACCGAGGTTATGACCGAGGTTATGACCGAGGCTATGACCGAGGCTATGACCGAGGTTATGACCGAGGTTATGACCGAGGTTATGACCGAGGTTATGACCGAGGTTATGACCGAGGTTATGACCGAGGTTATGACCGAGGTTATGACCGAGGTTATGACCGAGGTTATGACCGAGGTTATGACCGAGGTTATGACCGAGGTTATGACCGAGGTTATGACCGAGGTTATGACCGAGGTTATGACCGAGGTTATGACCGAGGTTATGACCGAGGTTATGACCGAGGTTATGACCGAGGTTATAGAGATGCTAGAACTTGATCTCGCAAGCAGCATGACCTCTTTGAAGACACTTAGTAGAAGAAGTGGAATACTACTAGCCCTAAAACCAATAACCTGATTGGTTTGGCTGAAACTATCTTAATTCTTTCTCTTTCTCCAATCACAGATGCAGTTGAACAGCCCAATCTTCTGAACATTTTTAATGAGATTTTATTTACTTTTTTGTGTAATTTGTCAAAAACTGAATAGGATTTCAAACAAACGAGATCTAGTTGTGATGTCATGAAGAAAATATATCAATTATTATTTTAGAGCAGCATATTGTATATTGACGATAAGGTATTGAACTCACCATTGTGTGTGGGTGGGTAGGTGGGTGGGAGTGTATGTACAACATTTTGTGTCACGTTTACAGAGGAAACCGTACAAGATTTCAAGTTGAAACTTGGCGGGACGGTGTGGGGTCATAAAAACTTGTGTTCCGCACAAAGTGGGTTATGTACCTTAATGGTCAAAAGTCAAAGGTCAAATCGTCGATTCAAAATGGTATATTTTGTGTCGCGCTTCGTGTGAAAACAGTAAGTAATAATAAGTTCGCACTTGGTGGGTTTATGGAAGGTGATGTAAGGTTATGTGCTACAGAACATATTATGTCATTTCAAGGTCAAAGGTTAAAAATCAAGTAATAATGGTAAATTATGTGTTGCATTTCTTTTGAAAAGCGTACTTGCAATTATATTGTTCCTTGGTGGTTGACTTAGTTGAAGTTGTTACTTTTTGGGTCAGTGCTGGAAATAATGGGTTAGTCCCACATATAAAAAAAGTATGTCACTGAAAGGTTAAAGGTCGAGGGTCAAAACATTGATTAGAAATAGTAAATTATCTGTCGCCCTTCCTGTTGAGTTGGCACTTGGAGGGTTGGTGAAAGGTGATGTAGGATTGTGTATTCTACAAAATGGGACAGGTTAAGGGTCAGGTCAAATGTTTAATTTGAAGTGGTAAATTTTGGTGTGTCATGTGAAAACCGTAGGTGCAATTGACTTGGTACTTGAAAATTGCTGAATAATGACGCAAAGTTGCGTCTCGAAAAAAGGTTGTGACATGTCACTTAAATGTCAGATGTCAAACAATGATGGTAAGGTTTGAGTGGCATTTCCTTGAAAAATGTAACTGTTTTGTATTGGTCGTTGGTGGGGTGGTGGAGGTTGATACTTTATGGGTTGGTTGCAAACGTCATGCAGGGTTATGTCCCACACATAATGGGAAATGTCACTTAAAGGTCAAAGGTCAAATAATTGATTAAACATAGTAAAATGCTCACGCTTCCTAGGGAAAACCGTAAGTGATATAGGATTGAATGGTGCTTGGTGTAAAGTGACGTAGGCTTGCATCCCGAAGAAAATGGGACAAGTCACCTAAAGGTCAAAGGTCAAAAAATAGATTTAAAAGTGATAAATTTTGGTCGGTCGTGTGTCAGGGAAAAAGACAGATGTGTAATCAGATTTTTACTTCGTGGGTTGATAAAGGATGGTGTAATGTTGTGTTTCACAAAAGATGTTACACTTAAAGATTATTTTTCAAATTATATACGTCAGACCTCGAGTCGATAAGGTAAGCAACTGTGGGTATTGTCATTTTGTTAAATTTGAGATTAGTTTTTCACATAGGTGGAATTATTTTGTTTCTTTGGAGTTGAGAGGACCTTGTCGAACTCAGGAGAATTGCATACGTGAACACAAAACAATAAGAAAATTAAAAAAGAAATAGATATCAATTACCTGCAGTCATGTTTTTAGCCACTGTTGTGAGCGTTACATCCGTTGTTAGCGCAACCTCCGTTACGGGTACAATAACCACTTCGGGCGCAACCGGCATTATGGGTGTAATCGCCGTTGCATTGGTAGACGTGGCATCTGTGGTAATCTGGAACAAACGATACAAATTGAAAAAAAGATGTAATTTTAGTGGTTGTTTATAATTTGCTGAGGTTGTTTTTGATCTACCAAGGTTATTTCTAATAATAATAATAATAATAATAATAGCTGGTGCTTATAAAGCGCCTTTAACTCAGAAGAATCTCAAAGCGCTGTACAATACAATAAAAATGGAAGAGAATAAACAAAAACCTAAAATTCATAAGTTACAAAGTACCGAACATTAAAATTGAAATGCATATTTAAAATGGAATGCAAATTTAAAATGGAAATGCAGATTTAAAAAACATTTATGTAGAAATAGGTGTAAAAGAGTAAAAATGATTATGGTATATACAGAATACAAAAATATAGATCTACGGTCATTGTGTAAAAAGAAAAGTCTTAAGTTTGGATTTGAAGACAATTATTGAAGACGCAAGTTTAACATGCAAAGGCAGTTTGTTCCATTCGGTGTGAGCGGCTTCCATGAAAGAACGTCTTCCATAAGAAGTGCGAGAACGACATGTAGGGGGCTTGATAAGGTTTTTCGACGAAGAACGTAAGGACCGGGATGGGGCATATTGTGTAACAAGATCTGATATGTATGATGGTGTCAGTGCGTGAAGCGCTTTGTATGTGAGTAGATTAATCTTGAAGGCAATCCTCTGACGAATGGTCAACCAATGGAGTCTTCGCAGAATCTCGGAAATACTCTTGTGCTTTTTCGAGCGTGTTACAAGTCGGGCGGCGGTATGTTGGACTCGTTGCAATTTCATGATCTCGATATCAGGCAATCCGTATAAAAGGGAATTACACTGATCCAACCTAGAAGTCACATAAGCATGTACTAGTTTCTCGGTAGTGTCATTATCAAGATAGTGTCTGATTCGACCAATGCATCTGATTGCGTGTGTGGCGTTCTTGCAAATGTTGTTAACGTGTTGTGTCATGCACAGCTGCTTGTCAAAAATGACACCGAGATTGCGAGCTGATTGCACTGGTTCCACTACAGTTCCATTTACTTGAATGCCAGCAATATTGGTTGATTTGACATTGCGCGATGTGATATGAAGAATCTCCGTCTTGCTATCGTTCAGTTTAAGTTTATTGCTAATGGTCCAAGCTTTTATGTCAACAAGACTTTTTTCCAATTTGGCAATACAAGTGTTTCTATCGGATGGTTTCATAAGGATGTACAACTGCGTGTCGTCAGCGTATGACATACACTGAATTCCGTTTGACTCTATTATATCTTCAACTGGAGCACTGTACATTGTGAACATAACGGGACCAGCGACTGATCCTTGTGGAACGCCATAATGTAGTTGAATCTGATCTGATAGGGTTGTGTTTACACTAACAGCTTGTTTGCGATCCTTCAAGTAAGACGTAAACCACTCCAAGGCCCTTCCGGTGATTCCAAAACGCTCCTCGAGGCGAGCAATTAATACCTGATGGTCAATGGTGTCGAATGCTGCGGAGAAGTCAAGTAAGATCAAAACAGCTTCATCACCTTTGTCTATTGTCTGCAAAAGGTCGTTATACACCCGCAAAAGCGCTGTTTCCGTACTACAGCCTTGCCTATACGCCGACTGCCTATTTGCGTGTAATACAAACTCTCTCAAGTAGTCCTGAAGTTGTAAGACCGCAATCCGTTCAACAAGCTTAGAGTCAAAACGTAAATTGGAAATTGGTCGATAATTCATCATTACTTCGCAATCAAGAGACTGTTTTTTGATTAGAGGCTTTACACGAGCAACTTTGTAGCTGTTGGGGAACCTACCCGAAGATAAAGACTTATTTACAATCCTTGTAAGAATCGGTAAAAGGTCCTCAAGTAAGTAAAGAAACAATGTCATTGGCAGTGGGTCAAGTATGCAAGACTTTTTTGCTGCTTTCTGCACAACCTCCCGAACCTCATTTTCAGTGACGCTCTTGAAATTCGCAAAAGAACTATTGCAAGTCCGGTGGATGATTTCATAGAAAACAGGTGGAGAGTCAATGTCCAATGAATGTCGTATCTTAAGAATCTTCTCTTCGAAAAACGCTCCGAACGCATTTGCAAGATCTATTGACGAATTGCTCGATGGCAGAGTTGTAGATGATTGGACATTTGATAATCTATCGATCACTTTAAACAGCTGTCTCTGGTCACAGTTGGTAATAACTGACTGGTGATGTCTCTGTTTGGCACTGTCAAGGAGCCGCTTGTATTTAATACAACTTTGCTGAAAGATATGTTTGTCTATTACCAAACCGGACTCTTTACATTTCCTCTCAAGTGAACGCTTGTTCCGTTTAGCGATGCGAAGACTGTCATCATACCAAGGTGTGTGGGGACAATTTGTGATTTCCCTGTTTTTTTTCGGGAGCATGATGGTCAAGAATCTTACGCAAGACCGTGTTGTACTGGTCTGTAAGCGCATCAAGGTCTTCAGCAGGCGTTTGAAACAATGGCGAATCTAACACATCCTTACGTAAAGCAACGAGGTCAATTCTTTTCAAATTCCGTTGACACAAGATGGTTTTGGTCGCTTCTGGTCGAGCAACATCAAGATCACACCGAGCTGCTGAATGGTCTAATGGAAGACCATTAATGATTGTGATCTTTGATACAAAAGGATCAATATCACGACAGATGATCAAATCTAGTGTGTGCTGCTTATTATGAGTACTGCCAGTCACATGTTGTTGAAAACCAACTGACTGAAGAATATCAAGCATACGGCGGCCATCACGATCGTTTTCATCATCCACATGAAAATTAAAATCACCAGCGAATAATACTTGACACTGAACAATTGATATTTCTTCCAACAACGTAGTGAACTCATTAAAAAATGTTGCACTATTCACTTTATTTCGCTTGGATGGCGGGTGTCTGTAAATGGTAATCAGCCTAAAAGGTTGCTGTCTGTTTGACGAGACTGTCATATCCATAAGTTCATATGAAGAGCATGGAGCTGTCTTATTCAGTGAGACATGAAATCCTTTTCGGAGAATAATGCAAATTCCACCTCCAGTACGATTTTTTCGGGAATTTTGAAAAACATGAAAGTCTGGTAATGTATTGGAAATGTCAGCAAGTGCTCGATTATCACGAGAATCCCCAGTCAACCAACTCTCAGTGATCGCAAGAATGTCCAGCTTATGTTCAATGATTAAGTCACATCTCGACGCTGTTTTTCCAAGGCGTGTTCCATGTGGCGAAACGAACTTTGGGATAAACAGATTTTAGTTTATCAGTAGCACAACGAACTATCGGAACATGAACAAGTTGTCGTTGTCTTGGTAATGTGACGCTACTTTGGAGATTTTGGCAAACTCTATTGTTGATGATTACCTCAATGCGATGGTTCTTTCTACCACCACGGCATCCTCGCTTTATCTTTTTAGCTATGTCGAGTTCTTTCAAGTGTGTCCAGAGACCGTGGTCAATACGTGCACCATTGTGTTTAACAAGCTTTTGTCTAATCTCGAATAGTTCCTTTCTATTGTATATTATACACGGCTGCATTAATGACCAAGAATTCCATAACAAGGTTAAGTACAGTACATGGTTAATACCTGATTCGCGAAACCATATAGCAAGGTTATCAGAGAAACGTCAAAAAACAGTAGAGAATACATACATGAAACACCTAGAAAGTCCAAAAATCGGTGTCACTGGTGTCAAAAGGTACATTAAGTTTATGCAGTACCTTACAAAAAGCATTAGTAAATAATAATTCAAGTGAAAAACAGCGAACTTTGTAGAGCTCGATATAACTGCGTGCAGCCAGCTGAGGGCGCGATATAAGTTTTTTTTCTAATCTGATGATGGTGTGTTTAATCTGTTGAAGTTGTTTCTAATCTGATGGGTTGTTTCTAATCGACTGAAGCTATATGAGAATATTTATAATCTTCTGGATTGTTTCTAATTTGCTGAAGTATCTTTTTTATACTGAGGTTGTTTCTAATCAACTGGGTTGTTTCCAATTAGCTGAGGCTATTTCTTTTTTACTGAGGTTGTTTCTAATCTGCTGGGTTGTTTGTAATCGATTGAGGCTATTTCTATTATTCTGAGGTTGTTTCTAATATTCTGGGTTGTTTGTAATTTGCTAAGGCACTTTCTTTTATACTGAGGTTGTTATAATCTTCTAGGTTGTTTCCAATATGTTAAGACACTTTCTTTTATACTGAGGATGTTTATAATCTTCTGGGTTGTTTCTAATTTGCTGAGACTATATCTTTTATACTGAGGTTTATAATCTTCTGGGTTGGTTTTATTTTGCTGAAGCTCTTTTTTTTTACACCGAGATTGTTTTTAATCTTTGGGGATATTTCTAATTTGCTAATGATCTTTGTTCTATACTGAGCTTATTTCTACTCTTCTGGGTTGTTTCTAATTTGCTAGGGCACTTTCTTTTATACTATGGTTGTTTCTAATCTGCTGGTTTGTTTCTAATTTGCTAAGGCACTTTCTAATTTGCTAAGGCTCTTTCTTTTATACTGAGGTTGCGTATCTTCTGGGTTGTTTGTAATTTGCTTAGGCTCTTTCTTTTATTCTAAATTTACTTCTAGTCTGCTGGGTTGTTTCTAATTTGCTAAGACTCTTTCTAATTCTCTAAGGCTCTTTCTTTTATTCTGAGCTTGTTTCTAATCGTCTGGCTTGTTTCTAATTTGCTAATGATCTTTCTTGTATACAGAGGTTGTTTCTAATCTTCTGGGGGTTTTCTAGTTTGCTAAGGCTATATCATTTATACTGAGGATTTTTCTAATTTACTGGGTTGTTTCTAATTTGCTAAGGCTCTTTCTTTTATACTATGGCTGTTTTTAATCTGCTGGGCTGCTTTTTGATTTGCTAAGGCACTTTCTAATTTGCTAAGGATCTTTCTTTTATACTGAGGTTGTTTATAATCTTCTGGGTTGTTTCTAATTTGCTGGTGCTTTTTCTTTTATTCTGGGCTGTTTCTAATCTACTGAGGCTATATCGTTTACACTGATGTTGTTTATAATCTGGAATGTTTGTAGTTTGCTAAGGATCTTTCTTTTATACTGAGGTTGTTTCTAATCTTTCGAATTGTTTCTAATTTTCTGCGGCTCTTTTATACTGAGGTTTTTAATCTTTTGGGTTGTTTCTAATTTGCTAAGGCTCTTTCTTTTATACTATGGCTGTTTCTAATCTGCTGGGTTGCTTTTTGATTTGCTAAGGCACTTTCTAATTTGCTAAAGCTCTTTCTTTTATACTGAGGTTTCGCATCTTCTGGGTTGTTTGTAATTTGCTCAGTCTCTTTCTTTTATACTAAATTTGTTTTTTGTCTGCTGGGTTGTTTATAATTTGCTGAGACTCTTTCTAATTCTCTACGGCTCTTTCTTATATACTGAGATTGCTTCTAATCTTCTGGGTTGTTTCCAATTTGCTAAAGTTCTTTCTTTTATTCTGGGCTGTTTTGAATCTACTGACGCTATATCTTTCACACTGAGGCTGCTTATAATCTGGGATGTTTTTAATTTGCTAAGGATCTTTCTTTTATGTTGAGGTTGTTTATAATCTTCTGGGATGTTTCTAATTTGTTAAGTATCTTTCTTTTATGTTGAGGTTGTTTATAATCTTCTGGGATGTTTCTAATTTGTTAAGTCTCTTTCTTTTATACTGAGGTTGTTTCTAATCTGCTGAGGTTGTTTTGTTATACTGTGATTGTGTTTAGTCTGTTGAGGTTGTTTCTAATCTGCTAAGGTTTTTTCCAATCTAATGAGGTTTTGTTCTTATCACACTGTGGTTGTGTTTAGTCTGTTGCGGTTATTTCTAATCTGCTGAGGTTGTTTGTTATACTGTGGTTGTGTTTAGTCTGTTGAAGTTGTTTCTAATCTGCTGAGGTTGTGTCCAATATGCTGAGGTTGTGTACAATCAATGAGGTTGTTTTTATTATACTGTTGTTGTGTTTAGTCTGTTAAGGTTGTTTCTAATCTGCTGAGGTTGTTTTTAATTTCTTAAAGTTATTTGTAATCGGCTGAGGTCGTTTTTAATCTTTTGAAGTTGTTCTTAATTTGCTGCGGTTGATTCTAATCTGCTGAGGCTGCTTCTAATCTACTAAGGCTGTTTTTATATGATAATATTATTTAATCTGCTGATTGTGTTTCTAATCTGTTGATGTTGCTTCTAATTTGCTGAGCTTGTTATTAATCTGCTGAGTTTAGTTTTTATCTGTTTACTTTGTTTCTAATCTACTGTGGTTGTTTCTAATCTACTGACGTTGTTTCTAATCTACTGACGTTGTTTCTAATTGGCTGAGGTTATTCTCTATTGTGGTACCAGACACACCCTTCTGATGAGCTTATCGAGGCTTGTCGCCAATTGGACACACAGTCTGCATTAGTCTAAAGTTATTTAAAGTTATACTGTTGCATTTTCCTTAGGTCGGCAGAGCAGTTTTCCATATACCGTATACGACGTATTTCGCGCCCTTGCTATAATAAGTGCCCAACCAACATTTTTGACTGATAAAATTATTAAACATTATTTGGCTAATTTGAAGACTTAAAATAAGTTTTGTTACATTTGTGTTTATTTTGTGTCTGACAATCATGATTTTTTGTGATAATTATTGTAAGGCTAGTACAGAGCCAATTCATACAATGCATTTTAAATAGCACAGTGTACCAGTCCCGGAACATGGGCGCTTATAAGGAAGACTTTGGACCTAAAAAGTGTTGCAATTTTACTTTCGTAAGCGCCCCGGGCGCCTATTACGTCAAATACGGTATTTGGCTATTGTGGATGATTTCCCGCTAAATCATAAATGCACATATGTATCAATTCTTACATCCCACAATTATCCAATAATTACTATAAATCCATATCAATTGTTCACCAATATTATAAGCCCTCTACAGTCTTAAAGTTAACCCTTTGACTGCAATTTTACATGAGACATACGAAAAATCGACTGTAGTAAGCCGTACGTACCCAACATTCACTACAATTCAAGAGCAATCAATTACAGATTTATGAGATGTAAAGTAACCTCATCTTCAAAACGGTTTTACATGTCTAGAAATTAAATCAAATTGACTGTGATATAAAATTCAGAATTTTTACCACAATACGTTTCTGATGAAACTTATGTAATATATTTACCCTATTTTCACCATACTTAGATGCACTTCATCTTTCACAAACATATTTACCACTGTGACGTAACGCGGTAAATGTGTGATACACATTTTACCGTGCCATGATATACCGAAAGATCTATAGATTCTCATTTTACAATCAATCAATCAATCAATCGCCATAAGCCTAGCGGCTCGTTGACGCACTCCTCAGGGTCATTGAATAGGATGTGTCTGGCTGAAGTTTTTTGAAGTAGAATTTTGGACCACCCTGCAGTAGCCAGATCAGATGCAGACAATCCACTCCAACTTTTCAGGCCATCCATCCACCTGACACGAGGGCGCCCAGCATATCTTTTGATACCATTCATTTTACACTTATTTGTATTACTGTTCTTCTGTTTTCTAACGAATCCTTCCCCTAATCAAAAATCTACCTAGCGTAGATACTCCAATCATATTTACTGAATGATTTTAAGGGGAAATTAAGAAAAATACACAACGATTTGGAATTCTCTGCCTAGTCATGCATACCAAACAAGACTTGTCCTTCTCCTTAAAAATTTGTTCCAGCAAATCATAACCACAAATTTACTGTAGCAAATAGTGAGACCACTTTATCTTAATTAAAATAACCACACAATAAGGATTCCATCCATTGCTCATATGATACTCAGCACCAACTTCCACAACAACTAAGGTTTTCAGAATAAAGAAAATAAAAAGGAAAAATCTGACCCGACCTGGTTAAGTATCAGGTCGGGTCTGACTGTTTGAAACTTTAAGGAGCAGAACAACTAATGTATATATTGAAAGCATCATCTGCAACTCACGAATAAAAAAAAAGTTTTTTTTTATTCAAAACGTGGCTCTTCTTAAACATATTAAAGCTTACCTTTTGACAATCGTAACAAGACTTTTCCTGTACAACAAAATATGTTTCACCTTCTGATGGTGTCAGGCTTACAAGAACTTCCTCCATAGAAGATGTTACTATTGCGCAGTTTTTGGTGTCAGAGTTGTAATTGATCCCCTTACACGCAGGTGTATTCAAACACACAAATGAACACTTAATTGGTGATGCGACATGACAAGTGTGACCAACGTGACTTGAAGCAACGCGCACATTAAACATAACTCTCTGTAAAACGGCTGACCTCTGCTGACCTTGTGCAACAAGGATGAAAAGCATCACAACCATAGACAGAGGAAAGCATATGTCCTTATACATTTTTAGTAATAGTCAAACTGTCTCTGAATCTCAACTGGTACTCTTGAGTATTAGAGTCACAGAATATGCATCAATTATATGCCTGAAAACTCAATGCTGGTGTAGACCGAATCTCTCTCAGCTTTTAAACCTTGATTTTATGATTTGTAAAGATAACTGCTTTCAAGTGATACCTTTTAAATCAATTAATATATAATGGTAAAAGTGCCATTGCCTTTCCCACCTCAATGTTGAAGGAATTTTAAAAGTATTTTTCCAAGTTCAAATAAATTGATCAAGATCGATACACCATAAATCTTGTACGCAGTTGATCAATTGTAATCTTTGTTAACGGTTAGTCTGATATCTCGGTTTCACCAATACCTGTTGCAAACAAAAACCTCTATTGAGTTTGTGTAGTTATATTTCCAATATTCTCCATGCACCTGGCGGATCAATACCATTCCGCCTTGCTGTATGAAGCAATATGGGCCTAATTGGAAGAGCGTATCTTTTATTGACTTAACAACTCTTTTGTCTGCTTTGGGTAATTTATAGACGTTAGAAATTGCTCGACTTTAAATAAAATTTTTTAGTGATCATTATGATTGAATGATTTCTTGTCAATGTGAGGCAGAACACCATTCGCAGGTGAGCTATGTCATGCCAATTTCCACCCTTACATCTGAAAACATTCTACTTTGAAAGCATTGAATTTAGAAAACATTAGATTTGATCCCGAAATAAAATAAAAAAGTCCAATAGCATTGCATAACATAACAAGGTTTATTGTCCCGAAAGCATCCAGTGCTGGACATTATATCAAGACGGCCACGGCCTTTTTTTACTAGGTTGCAGACCCACTGGGGTTCGAACCCGGGACGTGCGGGACTTACATACAGTGCATGTATTATTGTACAGTGTACAATTGGAGTGTAGGGACCATGATACGTACAGATTCAGTGACCTTGAGATGTTCAGAACATCGCTGATATAAGGGTGTGAATCTTTTATGTTAGACAACAAATACAAGAAAAGGAAATTACTGTGACCAACTATACAAACTTTATTTATTTTTAGTTACAATTTATATCAAACGGCTCAGATACGCTTTAAAGTATGAGTTACAGAGGATTCAAGACCCTAGGAGACCTCGAATGGGGACAAAATGACATCGAATGGGATCAATGCATTTATGCTACGAAATAATAAAAATCGTCGTGACTTAGAGGTTTACCCTATAGAGCATTCCTCCTCGGCATACATACTGTGATATAGTGATATTGCCCTCTTGGCATACATACTGATATAGTGATACTGTCTTCCCGGCATACATACCGACATTGTGAACAAAACATTGAGAAACACTGTTGTTGAAACTTGTGATCATTTAAATATGTTATTCAAGAAGTAAACTAATTTGCGAGCCCATCATTGAACAATAACCGGGAAAGTCCGAGCCCATTATCTTTTAGAATGTTTGGGCGAACCGATTAATACCAGCATTGGGTGAGCAACAGCAGTTTATGTGTATCCTATCACCCAATAAGATAACAAATCTGATAAAATCAAGAAAATCTAAAACGATGTCCACACCAGGGAGATGGGATGTATCGATTTCGCTCATATGTATATAACAACACACATAATGACTGACGGTTTCTAGTTTACCAATGTACTTTTTTCGAACAAACAATTTTCAGAAAAACCAAACATCAAAAGAAACATTCGTACTTGATGGTTTCTCCGTCTTCTCATTCAGTGAATTTGACAGAAGGGCAAGATGCTCGCTATATACCTTTTTAAACCGAGTTTAGCCGAAAATGATTTCTTTATTGCTTTAGTGCTTCGACCAATCAATTGCTGGGGGAATTTCACTTTCGTTACATAACTAATCGACTGCAGTTGCTGAAATAAAAGTTGTAAACAACAATGCGCGCGCGTATTACCTTCATGTATGACGCACGTATGATTACATTTGGTTCCATACCGTACGTGAACTCAGCAGACGGACAACAAATTTCAAATTCTTTTATTCAAAGGTATTCTACTTTTAAGGCCTAAATTCACCCCAATATTAAGAGCTCCACGTAATTTTGCAAGGGCTTTTCTCAATAAAAACTTATTCAAATATAATACATAAAGTTCAACCAAATTGTCTTTTTTGACAAAAAAAGAAGAAAAGATGAACGTAACGAGTGTGCAGCTGAATGCAAACCACTTAACCAATTTTATTCATCGACATCTATTAACCTTTGTTTAAAAATGTTTAAGAAAACACACTCGTTACCAGCCCCTTGATTTATCCATGCAAAATCAAATCCCATAGAACAAAGAAGCGATTTAACTCGCAGACCCCAGGAAGGTGAATTATTGGTAATTTGGTATATCTGTCATCTTTATGTTTTAAAATACGTAACCACCCGGAAATTAACTTTAGAGTGCATTAATATTTAAAGGAGACATAAAGTCTGACATAATCCTTATTTCATATAATAGAATTAAAAAAAAAAAAAAATCTGATCAAGTTTCAACGCCCCCTTCCCGAAGCAATTGTTATCATTATTAAAAACTTTAATGCTGCTACTAATTAATACCATGGGAGCCGCCATTTTGATTCAAAACATGCAGATTATGATGTCATCAGCCCAGCAGGATATTGGAATGCTTTGTATTTCTTTATAATCTACCTCAAGATTTCTGAGTTGTATAAGTTGTTTCTCTTTTGTAAAGGTCAAGGACTTTTTTAAGTACATATGAAATTATCAAAACATGCTGTTAAAACTTTTCATTTTGGAATCAAAACTGTAATCACATTTATAAAGAAATACATTAAATTCCTGATGTCTGTATTGGAAAAATTATGTCATCATGCACAATATTTCAATACAGAATTGACCAAAAGGGCAGCCTCCTTGTGTCGAATTTAAACATGAATAACTTGAGATAGGAATAAGATTTTGACTTGCTGCGTTTGGTAGTTCGTTAAGAATTTTTTTCTCTCGATCATATGAAATAATGATTATATAAGACGTTATGTCTTCTTTAAAGGAAGGTCTACCAAGTTCACCCAAGGCAACAATGTTAATACTTTTTGCTGGTAAACCGAGTAGATATTCATGAAAATTGTTGTTGTTGTTGTTATTAAAGTTTAAAGATTTTTCTTGCCCGCATAAAAATGGCTTTTGTGAAGTCATCATCATGATGTCATTACAGCACTTCCTATACTAGTCTTTATGTATGTCTTTCAAAATTAATCGCCATATTTTCATAATTCAAATAGAAGTCATAAGAACAGAATTGTAAGTTTTATTCTACACAATTCTTTTTAATTTTTAAAATACATTTTCCCAATCATTTAGAAAATACGAAACTAGTTTTCAAAGAAATACATAAAGAATAGTACTAAAGTGCTGTGATGACATCATAATGATGAATTACACTCAGATCAACAATCTCTTTTACGCGGACAGGAAAAATCTTTAAATTTCAATAACTTTTTGTAGGAGTAAGATATTAACTTGATTTTTCACCAATCTGTTTCTTTTGTCTGTTAGTTGTCTTCTATTAATTATTTCAAAATGAAATTCTAGTGGAATATTTTTTTAATGTTCTTGCACATGGAAAACAAAAATGCGAAAAATCTACCATTAATTCCAATACTTTCTGGAATAGGATACCTCTATTGACACAATCAAAAACTGATTTAAAATGAATAAAAACAGTAAAAACATTTACTTTTTGTGTTTTCAGTGCAATGTCAATTGCAGAGATTAGAACAAATTAAGCAACTATCAATTGTAGAATAAGAAGGCCGAAATCCTGCCTGTGCATAAATGTAAGAGAGAGGGTTATGATCATCCAGCCAAATAGTCAGACTATTTGTCAATACCTCAGTAAATGAATTATTCAATACATACGAAGAGAGATTGGCTATTATTTAATGGGTTAACCTTTAAACCTTTTTCATACACAGGTTAATAATACCAACTTGCCAGGATTCATGGTAAATGCCGGAATTGAAACAAGTGTGAAACAGTTTATAAATTAAAGTGTGAAAACCTGAACTGCTGGAGGAGCATAATTGATAGCATTTGGTGGAATTCCATTAATACCACTTGCTTTACAAGTCTTTTAATCCTTAATAACATTATTAACGTAATCCACAGTAATATCCGCGTTTAAGGTATCAGTATTACGATGATTTGAGACAAAATCATTGATGTAATTATTGATATCACAAATATCGTTGTAACTCACAAATAAAGGGAAATAATCTATTGCTAGATACTGTTGAAATTTCATAACCTTTGTCTTTGAAAAAATAATTAGAAGTCAAGAATATCTTTAGCTCTGGCCGACGCAAGTAGGTTTTCAGCCCTTTTAGCGATTATTCTCAAGCAGTCAAGATCAGGAATTCTAAAGTAGTCTTACCAAGATTCAGTGAATCCATGTCAGAACACGGAAAATGATATTCATATTGGTGTGTTTTCATCGGCTAGCTTAATTTGCAAACTTATTGAAATATCCCCTCACGAAATAAGATAAAGCTTATTCTGTAAGATTTTGTATCGCTATTTGAATTGTCAAAACGTGCTGTTATTATTATCTTCTTCATCATTAAGTAGGTATTTTTCAAAGTAGTTCAAAGGAAATTGCCATGGTAACGCGTCATAATGATGAAAAGGGTCATTCAGGCATTTTGGGCATTCGCTTAACAATCTCATCTTTTTAGCAGTGAAAAGTTCACATATTCCCCAAGTGATAGTACCATCTGATGAGTACCGTAAAATGCCGTATGCCACGCAGTCTGCCATCAGAAAGCAGTGGAAACCACAGTCGGTCAAGGATTGTTCCTGCTGTCGACGATGACGCTCCCGGCAAGAAGAACAACAGCTGTCACAAACTGGAGGACTCCCCATTGCTAGTTGTGTCCTCGCTTTTTTTTGGGTCACCACGGCTGGACGTGTTCTCACCGTCCCCACGAGTGGCAGTCGGGACCATACTGTGGAAGAGAAGGACGAATGAGTATTTTCGACATGCTAGTGTCAACTTTCCACAATGTTGTTCAATATTATTCAAAAGCTTTAAGTTTAGGAGGAAATTAGGTTGAATACCCCTAATTTGAGAAAAAAGATAAATTACCTTGCATTCTTGGAAAGTCACCCGCACTTCTATCCAGAGTAAGAGAGAGGCGGAGGGAGAGTAACCCTTATCTAACATACAGGGGACGAATTTGTGTTTTGTTTGTTTTTCACTTTTAGGCATATGCCAGGGAAAACACAAGTAAGTCACAATGACTTGTTTTTAGTGTTAACCCAACGAATTTGTCAGCCTGATGAACACCGGATTAACACCCTGCGCTTTCGAGTGTTCAGAGAACCAGGCAGGAGGTAAAGCTCCTACCATCGAGACCAGCGGCTTTGCGTCTCCTTCGAATTACGGTGAGCGCCACCCAACCATTGGCCACTTTTCACCAAGGTCGAATGGGGAAGGTGTGATGCAGAAGACAAACCTCTGCGCTTTATGTCAGCGTATATTGTTTGCATATCTGTGGGAAAATAGCTGGTTAAATCGCCGTTGGACTCGAACCTGGGACCTCCAGCATATCAGTTGTGAGCTCAGCCGACTTAGCTACCTGCTTCTTTATTGTGCGCAGCGGCAAATTTGTGAGGCGACATGTGAATATACAAGCATTTTGAGATTGAGTTGATATGCTGATATGCAGCGTACCGCAAGCGAAGACCAGGTAATAAGGTACTTTATCACCTTTATGTGAAGCTTCTTCGCAATACCTGCTATCAGTTCAAACATGTTTATTTTTGCTTTGGTAGATACGTTGAGTCAGAATTCTATACGTGAAGGGAAATTGTTGCTTTGGAAAAACATGGGATGGGGAGTATCTTGATTACATCGTTAATCTTAGTCTTACTAATCTCCTGGCATATATCCAATGGTAGCAAGTTCAGGCAATGTGTCACGGAAATAAACAATGTCTTTTGATGAACATGAGGATGTATTGTCTCTAACGGTCTAATTTCACTCATTTCTACTCAAATCTGACAAAGCATGTAGATCATATTATTCCCCTTCACTTAGACTTAGTACCCTACCTTTGACCAGTTAAATTGTCAATGAAATTTTATTGTCTTGTAATGTTTGGACAATGCCTGCCTCGAAAACATTTGTACGAAACAACAGGCTCAGCCTGTAAGAATTTTCGTATTTTCAAAATTATAATAGTTGACCAAAATCTGCCAGTTTTTTAAAAGTCCAGGCCATGTTTTCCCTGACGGAAAAGCTACAATTCCCCGACAGTGAGATCCAAAATCAGTTCTTGCTGTTTTTCGGTAGATTGCTAATATTTCCCCTTCTATATAGGGTTAGATGATGTACCCATAATGAAATTACCTTTAATGAAACTGACACTCACCATTGCATAGCAGCGGCGATACAACCAAGGCCAATAATATTCTCTTCATAGTGTGTGCCAGACGTTGTCAGAGCGATTACGTGTAACAGTTCTGATAAGTCTTTTCTATTTTCATGAGTTACTATGAGCAAGAGTATAGCAACCTTTGTCATTGAAAGATGGGTTATTAAATATGAAAGATAGCAATTATTGTTTTTATAGTCCTTTTCAATTATTACCTACCGTGGAAACTGACGGCAATACTAAAATACAATAAGCCATTCGAGCACCCGCCTAATGATTGTTAAGGAAGACTTAAACACTGAATTTAATAACAGCCACGAAGTAATGATGGGTGGCGCTGCTCCTAATTTTTGAAAAGTGGAAAATTGGCTGCCTATAAACTTTTTGACACTCATAGTGATGTATTTTCTAAGTTACATTAATAGAATGGTAAAAGCCATGGAAAAATCTCCTTGGAAAAATATTGTTTTCTTTATTTATAAACAAACTAGAAAATGAATATGAAGACTTGTGTCAATGAAATTCATCCTGCATTCAAACATTTTGTTTAATAAAAAATGTAATATATATTTACCATATATTGACTATATTGACATATATTATATATATTATCATATATATATTTACTCATCAAGTGCCGTACAAGGAGGGTATGAAAATACCACAGAAGGGCGGCTAAATTAGAGGGCTGTATGACCCCTCGTTTAAAATCACAAAAAAGTAAGCTTTTCAAATATAAGTCCCCTTCAAATGTCAACTTCCACGGAGGCCCAACATTTTTTTCATACGACAATAACTCTTCTGCCCGCTTATAATCAGCAGGAATAGTTAGGTCCTGTGTCATGAGGTGGAACTCACACTCAGTGCCGGCGCGAGGATTTTGGTGATGGGGGCGAAAGAGAGGCAATATTGATTTCATGGGGCAAAAGCCTATTAACCGAGCATAATATTTCACTTTACAAAAATTTCTTTCCCGTAGCGCCGCCACTGCTCATAATTAATTCTTAAGGGTATATGAACAGGTAGCAATAACATGACTTTAGATGGAATAAAATTTACTAAAGACAATGTCAACAGCAACAGATCCCATTCAAATCTCTTTTAAATTTGTCATTTTACAGCATTTACAAATTCAGATACTTAAATCAGCATAAATTGCGCAATACTTTGTGATCTCAGAATGGGACAAATATAACATTGCTTATGTGAACTTATTGTTTACCGGTCCTTCTCCCAAATATTTTTAAAAGGGAGAAGTTGGCTATAGTGAAATGAATGTTATTTTAACATTGACCCAGGTTTAGCAGTGGAACCCAATTTGAATTTGGGAAAGAAATATAAAGAATTAAATTAACTAATTTTAGCTCTATTCTTGTTCATACTTAAACACTTTTGCACATGCTGAAAAATATTACAAAATTTAATTTGTCATAATTTAAAATATATAAGCGCTATTGTGCTTTTGAAGAATGTTAACTACAGTCTTTCAAGCGTACTACCCTCGCCCACTCTCAGTTACGCATCTCTGGTGTTCAACTCTGGACCAACGATCTAAAAACTTCTGGCTCTACAAACCCCTTCAAACGAAAGCTAAAAAAACTGTTTCTCTCTATTCTCTCTATGTACTTATAAAATCACTTTCTTTTCTAGCTACTATCTTTTGAATCCTCTTTTCCGACTTACTCATGCACTCTATACTCCCCACTTAACATTAATTCCTTACCTGTTTCACACACAAGTTCTAAACCTAATCCTTTATTAGGGTGTTTCAGCTGACGTCACGAGGTCACGTGACTGTTTATATCGCCATTTTGTCGGTCAAAACCACTGTCGTCTGCTGTACATTTAATTAGACTTACATACGTTTTGCATGTTGTCATATAAGATTATTTTTGCAAAATAATTATGCTGGAATCTTGCTGTGCCGTTGGTTGCACCAATATATGTGGTCGGTGAATAAAAAGACATTTTTTTTCGATTTCCATCTGATCCTGATTGACGTTCGAAGTGGGTTTCTGCTGTACGACGCAACGGTTTTTAGCGACTGGCACTCTATATGAGGTATATCAGGTAGTTCGCAAACCAAGTGACTGTATACAGAAGTGTTTTAATTCTTGTCTCAATTTGTGGATATTTTCATCTGAAATTGGGATTTTATTCAGGCCGAGTTTTACCATATTGTTGTTTCTTACATTTGTTCTGCATATTTGTTATTTTGTTGTTTTCATTAGTTTCCTCAATTGTTACATTTTTGTTGTTGCTGGTTTGTGTGGTATACTAACTTTATCCTATTACACACTTCGTTGCTGTTGTTGTAAGCTAGGCTAGGCCTTACAGTTGTTGTACGTTAGGCTTTGGTATTGTTGTGTTAGGCTTTGTTTTGTTTTTTAATTTAAGTGTATGGCAGACTTATGTGCTAAGTCAGTGTAGGCTAGTATTTTGTGTGTTGAAGCTAAGGTATTTCTTTAGGTATTGTTAGGCCTATTGTTCCTGTTTGAGGTTGTTGCTTTTGGTTTTCTGCTTCTATTAATTATATTGTATGATCATGGACAGGTCGATTTGCTCTAATAGCCGTAATATGAGGATTGATCTCCAGGAGTCCGGTGTGACATGTATTTGAGGAAGCTTTGGTTGATAGTTTTGTATTTTCTTGTTCTAAGTGCATAAGGTTGAAGGCTTTGGAGTTGAGACTTTCTGATTGAAGTTTTATTGTTTACAAGGTTGATGCTAGTGTGCAGAGTGAGTTTTGTGGCTTAGATGTGGGTAATCAGACATGTGGTGATAGATCTTTGGGTGAGGAATTTGATTGGGCTTCTGTTCGGGTAGATAGTCTTGGATCAAATTCTGTTGACAGGCCTGATGTAGGGTTGCCTGTAGTTGATGATTGTACAGGTACCATTGGTCGTGAGGTTGTTGATTAATCTGGTACGTTGCCTGTAGATTCTGGTAGGGATAAGGTGTTATGGATGGAGGATTCACATGTTAGGTATGTTGACACAGAGTTTTGTAAGTAGATCGTAGTAGAAGGATTAGGATGTGTCTTCCAGTGGCTAGAGTTGATGATGTTAGTTCTCGTGTTGAGACTTTATGTAAGGGTAAAGATACCGTCGTAGTTTCAATTGGTACAAATGATATTTCAAGGAGAAATGTTGATACTGTTAGGGAGGCGTAGTTTCACGGACTTATTATTCAAGTTGAAGGACACAGCTTGTAGGGTTCTAATTGTTTGTCTGTTGCCGCTTATAGGGGTAGTTCCTTCATGATAGATAAGATTTTGTTGATCAATATTGGGCGAGAGAGTATTTGTCGTCTGTTTGAGTTCGGTTTTGTAAATTTCTGGCATTATTCTCAATCTCGGGTTGATTGGTTTATGAGAGATGGTTTGCATTTAACTAGGAAAGGTGCTTGTGTTCTTGCTAGAGGTGTCAATAGGGCAATTAAGGATCTGAGTCCTTTAAACTAGTCACAAGGAGAGTGTTTCTGGGAATAGGGATTGTTCTAGTGATAGAATTAAGGTTATGTTTTCGAATGGTCTTAGAATTTTGAATGAGCGTAATGAGCTTCTGGTTAAAGCTTCAATTAGTACACTTGATATAATTGGTATTACTAAGAGTTGGATTTATAGTAAAATTAGTGATTCAGAGATACATATTCCAGGCTACTCAGTTTTCAGGCAAGACAGATTAGATACTCTTAATGGAAGAGGAGGTGGTGTTTTATTGTTTGTGAAAGACAGTTTTAATTGTATAGATAGGACTGCTCAGTTTTCTTTTGGTTTTTCAAGTTGCCTATAGTGTGAGCTTATTGTTGATGGCGATGTTGGTAGTTCAGTGGTTGTTGGTGTTGTGTATAGATCACCAAATTCTAGTTCTGAGAACAATCAGAAATTGCTTGACTGCTTCAGGAAAGTTGCTTGTAGGAGAGTTATTGTTTTGGGGACTTTAAATTTCCAGATGTTGATTGGAATCTTTGTACTACTGGTCAACATGGTAAAGATTTCTGGAAATTGTATCCGACTGCTTTTTTACCCAGCATGTGTTGTTACCCACGCGTGGTAGTAATTGTCTTGATTTCAATAGTAAAGAAAGTATGGTTAAAATTGTGCTAAGTAGCGGTAAGGTAGGATATAGTGATAATGATCTCATTAGTTTTGATCTGCACTGTTTCACCAACTTGAAGGCTTTTCCAGCTAATAAACCGGTTTTAGATTTTAAGAAAGCTGACTTTGCTGCACTTGAGGATAATTTGTAATTCGATTGGACTTCTTTGTTCTGTGAATAAATCCTTGTAAAGCATGGGATGTTTTCCGAACTAAAGTTTTGGAGGGTGTAAATAGGTTTGTCCTATTAAAGAAAGTCTGTAGGCGTAATCGGCCAGCCTGGATGTCTTAGGGGATTTTGCGGACTGTTCGGGAAAAGAAGAAGTTGTGGCATTGTTATAAACACAGTGAGTTTCCCGCGAAGCTTGCTATGTATAAAGATCATGAAAAGTTCACAACGGATTTGAGAAGAGATACTAGAGTGTTTTTTTGAAAAACGTTTGTGAAAAGAGGTTAAAATTAATCCTAAGTCATTTCATTTTATGTTCGATTAAAGCAAAATACCAAGGAAGTTCTTGGTTTCCTTCAGGGTTATGATGGTGTTACTATCATTAGTGGTAAGAATATGGCTGAGGTTTTAAATGACTACTTTGTGTCTGTATTTACTAAGGAGTGCCTTGCTGATGATGTTGTGGATAATCTTGATGTGCACTCTCCGTACACTTTATACTGGTGTCTCATATAGTGACGATTCACAGTGACAGGTATACTTTCCTTAGATTTACCTCCTTCGATTTATATCGTAAAGCAACAGAGCATCATGCACCACAATATTTTTTCTATGTATTTTTTTAATCATTTACATCAGATTTCCAGCTTTGAAATTGGAATTTTTTAATTATTGAACTGTTTTTAGGAGTATTGTAAAGATAAAGTTTCTTCATACACCCATGCAAGATTTATTAATTAATTATTAATTTAAAAATGTTCCATAATAAGAAGGCTTGTATTGTTTTTGCCTGTACATTTATGTGAATTTTAACTGATTTATGCTGGTTTTTGAGGTATGTGTTGAAAATAATGAGCAAATATTCAGACTTCGTAGCTAGTAAAACTGATCATACAATTTTGATGACTGCAAAGAAATATTGTCTGTTTGTTTTCTATTTAAATTGATTTGTTTGGACTGAATTTGAGTTTATTCAAACTGATCGATATATCTAACCACAAGGGTCATTCTCCAACAAGCCTAAGGCTGTTACATATGTGGCAATTTGCAAAATGGGTCTATAGCAAATCCCTGGGAGACCAACATGGTCTGCTAGGGCCATTCTCCATCCGCTTACATGTGTGACATTCTGTGGAATGGCCAATTTGCTGGAATTTTACTCATGCATAGGTGGAGCTTTGTTTCAGTAATTAAGAGGATCTCTTAACGTGTTTACTCACAGGGGTGAGGGACATATAAGTGGATTATAAAACGTGTTTACCATCACTTCTGGGAGGCATATCGGCGCCATTCAGCAGCACAAGAAAGCGGTGCCGAAACAACATTTTGCGCTAATTGTGATAACCTTAGGATAATGTTAACCTTTGCTGACCTGCTGACTGTATAGTGCTGCTTAGCTAAAGCATCACAGATTTCTTATGCCACTATGGGTTAAAAACTTGGGCAAAAATATTGTCAATTTTTAACATCTGTTGAAAGGTTTTTAAATGCATTAAAAACCATGAAAACACAATGTAAATTATATTAATATTCATCATATACCTGTGACATATTAGTGCTATATTCCCACATTTTAATTTTTCCCATCATGCCAACCCAATGTTTTTCAATCCTTGGTCATACTTCTTTGAACGACATTATCTAAATTTTGCAAATTTTGTTTTAATGTTAACCTTCAATCTCTAAAAATGTGAAAAGAAAAACATAAATAATTTGAGCTGTGCCACTTCTCATACACCACACACATTGCATGAATTGAATATTCTTTAGAATTTGATGAATAACAACTTAAAGACTACAATTCAGGTTTTGTTTCTTCAGACAACAGTGATTTAGAACTAAAAGCTCTTTCAGGTGGTCTATAAGGCCTAGTATGTTAATAGTTAATATATCTTTAAAAATACATTACGTACATTTTTCCAACAAGAATGCTCTTTGGATAGTAAAGATAGTTTACCATATATTAAGCAAAACCCGAATAATTAAATTAAATCAACAGTACAAATTTCATTAAATTATCACATTTAGATCTCGAGGTCGCCCATCATCCCATGGTGCACATACTTGGACCACTGCAGCTGATCGATAACACAAGACTAGAGAAGCAACGCCCACCAGAATGGACAGCCGGGTGGAGTGGGGAAATTAATCAACGCCAACGATGGCCAAGTTCGTTTGACCTGATGATGATGTCATGATTAAAGGTATAAGGCTGTGTAGAGGCCATCATTTTGGCAATTTTTTTATCAAATTTTAACATTGATAACATTTATAAAACCCAGGGATCAATTTGCATATTAGTTGCAAATTGTATGGCGTATTACAGGCCGACCATGGTATTTTCTTGTACCTTTGTTTTATAAATATTTCAAATTTCTTTGAGTTTAAAGTGGTGCAACAAATTCCGGCTGAAAGTGTTTCATGTCTTTTCCACATCCCCAATCAAATTCTAGTAGGAATATATTTTCCCAAAGATGTAGGAAATAAAATAAAAGAAGTTCATAAAGATTCGAAAGAAAGGGGGGGGGGGGGGGAATATTGCCAAAAACAAACAGTTTGCTTTATGTATGATTGAAAGATCTATTCAAGAATGGAATTTTTGATGTGAAACCCTACACAGAAAGTAGTAAGTCACAGTGCAAAATAGGGGGCCAAAAAGACCCACCTCATTCCTCCGTTAAAAAATGGACAACTAGATGGATATACTTGGAACCAAAAAAGGGCAGTAAAAAAGAAACAAAAGGGATGGAAAAACAAAGAGAGAAAGGTCATTAGCATAATTTGCTGGTTGGTTGCCAATCCTCAACCAATATTTAATACGAGTCAGTCAGAATTTAGCACAAAAGAAACCATGAAAATCTTATTCGGGTAAAACTATCTTAACCTCTGGTAAAAGAATTTACCCCCTGTTAAAAAATTGATTCATACAGATATGTTTAAAGCACATACAGCATTTCATATTGAACATCCATTGCAACTTTGAAATCATGGAATTTTACTCTTGACAAATCTTCAAGCAGTTAAAATTGCACACAAACAGGATGAAAAAAATATTCTCTTTCAAACTTATACAAATAAGATCAAATTCAGCAACTTTCAAACGATCAGTTTTTGCCAGTTCTTCTCAAAATATTAACTTGTTTTTTATTGCTTGTTTTTGACGGTTGTTCGGAATTAATCCTTCACCTCACCTACTTGCATCAGTCTGGCAAACTGTCAACAACAGTCAGACCCCTAGCTTGGTTTAAAAAGGAGCAGGGTGGTAGACTTGTTGAGGGGCACAGTAATGCGCACGTGAAGCTCTGCGTCTTTTCGGCGTGGAGTCCAGGGGGCTTCTTAAGGCTTAATCCCATGGTGAAGAAGCTCTGGGATTTTAGTTATAATGATACCTCAGAATGAAACTTTTCTGACTGATCAGGACCATTCATGAGCCAAACAGCACAATTGCTTACTATGCTACCATTCTGTGCTTTTTATGTATTTCATTTATGAGGTTAATTAAGATTATTAAGTTAGAAAATATATACATATATAAATAAATATATACGAAATTCTCATGAGGGGAAAACTGTTCGGCCAGACCTAAGTCATACATCATAAAATTTGCATGAATTAAAAACTGATAATTAAGTTGTAATGGAAGTAAACTTTCCATACAGTCCAATTGTCGTCAGATATGGAATGGGTAAAGTCACTTTAGCATACAAGCCGATAGATAAGTCTGCAGAGCTCAACTGTTCAATATCACACAGCAGCAGGATGGTCAGATGGTACGGAGAAATGGCAGGACGGCTGAAGTCCATTGTCCCTATTCACGCTCATCTTTTATATTTGAAATTAACCAGCAAAGAATATTTTAATGTATACAACAAATATTTCTATGTATAATATCATATATTTTAATAAATATAAATATTTAAATTTTTTGATTTTAGGAAACGCAATACTTTTTTTAGAAAATGAAATTTTATTCTAGGAAAAAGTTGAATAACCTTCTATGGTTTATTCATATTCATGGTTACTCTCACAATTTCAAAACCATATGTCACATGCACAAAAAGCACCTTTGTTTAACATGCATAGATTTTCTTATGCTTGCATCATACACATGCTGCACACATCACGTATCACACACATACTATTATTTATCTGTTTATGTTCAATTTCAAATTTACAAAGGCTCTATATCAAAACAACTTAAAATTACATTATTTGAAAAGAAGTATGTACACGCATTGTGATTTATACCTAGTTTACACAAAAACTCAAACTGAAGATTTCTCAGTAGGAATGTAACTTTACCTTTCAGCTTAATTCCACATAGGAGATTACGAACTAGATTTGAAAATAAAAGAGCAAACTTTGGTGAAAAAATATTTTCGGTTTGTTTCACCGTGTGTCTGCTTTTACACGTATACGTACTCCACACAACAAATATGTGTATTGAAATGTACGTCTTATGGAATTCAGTGTTGCACACTGTGCGTATGGTTACACTCAAATCCTACACAAGTTTCGAGTTCATTGGTATTCAGTGCATGCAACCAAGCAAGTTATTATGATTGGTAAAGGCTAGATTTGAATATTCGTTGTTTTTCCCAGCAACTTCAATAAGTTTATTTATTTTCAACAACATGACATCCACCATATATCCTGGAATAACGAACTGCAAATTAGAGGTGTGTTTCCTCTCAACCAATCAAATTGTATTAAACAAATTTAGGTGTGCATGAAAACTTTGATCAGTCATTACTCGGTCAGTAAGGGCAACAAGTGAGGTTGATATATTTGCTGTTACCATAGATTATTCAACAACATGGGCAACAATGAACAGGAATGTAACTTGCTGCAAAACCAAACATCTATCTGCATACCAGTGTTGCATCTTCGCAGCTTTGTTAAGGAAGACGTCAAGCTTCTTGTTAAGGCATTTGAGGTAATCAAATTTCAAGGGCGTAGGAAGCGGGAGGGGAGGGGGGGCTGGGGATTTATCCCCAGTAAAAATTCAGGAGGGCTAAACTATGCTTTAAACCCCCTCCCTATTTCTCATTTACGAAAAAACCCTTATAAGACTTATTTATACCCACTTTAGATAATATAACTTTATAGGATATTGTCATATGTTCTAATTTCTTCGATTATGTTGAGAGAAAAAAAGGTAATGCAATTTTGATGGAGACTTTACTACTTCTTAGCACCCTCATAATCATTTTAAGCTGATCGAAGCTGTATTAAACATAACATTTGCGTGCTACCGCAGACTCTGAGTGCGGGCAGCATAATTATTTTTCCCAGGAGTGCTTGAATATAACTGTACATGTATAAAGAGAAAGAAATGCTTTTTCATAGAGAAAGAATTGTTTTGTTATAGGCTGGACAACCCCTTACTTAAATTGATCCCATGGGCTGACGGGTTATACCTGAAAACAGCTTCCCTCATGCTCAGATATGTCAAAGAAGGTTGTTTTATAGATGTAAGCTTGGACATTTTTAATAAACATGTTTACAGACTAACACGTGTCTTTTCTTTTTGCGTATCTGCCTGGTCTCTTTTTTAGCTCCATGGCCTGGAGTCTACGATCGAATCTTTTTTGTAAAAAGTGATAGACCTATACAATTATATTTATATATTTAAAACGGCTTCTTATTTGATAGGCTTGGGACCCCAACTTACCACAACTTGTGCCTTTCATGATAAATGTTAGCAAGTCTGTTAGAGTTTAAAAAGAAGATAAGAAGAATGCCACTTTTTCATTCTTCTTTGGAAAAAAAGAAAGGAAAAAATGCCCAAAGCGCCAAACAAGCCTAAGAAACCATGCCAAAAACGAGGCTTCTGGGTGGGGATGGAGGTCGAGGTCCTTGGAGAAATAAAGCTTCAGCCCTCCTAAGAACAAAATTGTTCCTACGCCACTGTCAAATTTCATTATGTTTAATATATCCAGCAATTATTTTGCAGCTTTCTAGAACAGAAATCATGAATACATACAAATTTTACACCTAGTAATAGCTTAAAAGTGTATCACACTTTTTTGGAAGAAGTATAAGCAAAAGTGTATCCTGACCTTAAAAACAACGAAGACGGAAATATTTCACCCTTTAGTAAATCTAGTTCAGGATAATTCTTTGTCAGGTCAATCTTTTGCTTTAAAAATATACACGTTTGCGAAAATATACATATTGGGGAATCTTTGCCTGATAGAAATAACACTTGGACAAAAATGAATAAAAAGGTAAAGGCTTGAAGAAGGAATGTACTGTATATGTAAGTTGGCAATGGACTGCTGAATAAACTTGTTGCATGCAAAGTGAGGTAGTATCTCACTATCCTAAATACAAGTTGAGGTTGGGTTCTTGCTCTTTCTGCAATAATATCAAAATGTTCTTTTTTGCATGTAGATTATTTATTTATTAAAGGTATTATTATGGACAGAAATAGCGTTAACTGTTGATTTAATATCCACTAAAACACACAAAGCAAACTAAATCATCAAAATCGTTTCATTATTTGTCATTTTACAGCTTTTTGAAGATTTTTGTGCAAATATGCAAAAGCTTGTTGTTACTCTTGTTATGTGTGAACAGCAGAGTCTCTATTTCCTGTTGTATATCCATTGTTCTGAACCCTCTGCCATTTCTCTTTGAAAAAGAGAAGATAATTCTAATGAAGAGGATTACCATACCTCTCAGCCAACCTCAAGCTGGAGACTTTGAACATTTTCAAGGTCTCAAATTGAGTGAAGAAAAAATAGCAAAAGTATTTTGAGATATTGTCTTGTTCATACATCACATTTTTCAATATATTACAAAATTTCCAACCTTTGATTACTCATAACTTGAAAACTACATTTGCTATTTTCAAATTTCAAAGATAGATTAATAAACCCAGAATTGAATGTTCTTTTCTTTACACGGTTGACAGAAATCTGTTCTTGTCCATAGACCTTTATATATCATAAGCATGCAAATTTATATTACCAAACAATTGTGCCAAGGTTCAACTAGTAACATATGTGCCTTTCTGTCTGTTCTGTGTTGAAAAGTGTTTTCTTTGCAGTTATTGGAATAAAAAGAATTAAGTTACCTAAAACCTCTTTTTTCCAATTTCATTCGATAGGAAAGAGTTATTTTGGTGAATAATTATGCACCACAAACACCATTCATTGCTGCATTTGGTGAGTTTGCTTAAAATCTATGTATTTTACATGTGTTTACTCGATGGCTTCCCTAGCTTTTCCAGAGAGAGAAAAAAGACGTGGCTTCCCCTTCTGTCAAATCTTCAAATTCTATTGTTATCATTTCATAGATTATAAATTTCTTATCATGAACCCTGCTGCTGTACCAATTGATTTTAGCTGCTGAATTGAACATACACCATATGGTTCAGATATGATAAGCATCAGGCCATGATGGTGTGTGTGTTTGTCTGTGTGTGTGGGCGTGTGTTACAGATTGCTTGTAGACACAATATCCCAAGAACAATACATTTGATTCATGTCATATCTGATACAGGTTATGGTTTACTTTTATTCCCTTTTATTTTTGTAGCGATGTCATGGATGTTAATGAGCAGGCAGACCTAGCAGGGCTTTATGTGAATTCTTAAAATGATGATAAATGTTTAAGTGTGTTTTGCTTCATACTTGTAAGATAATGTTGTTAGTTATTATGCACATGCTAATGTTGTCAACAGGTTCTATTGTATTGATATAATGATGGGCATGGCTTATAAATAATATACATGTTATTTAGCATATTTCATGATATGCAATGACACTTGATATAAAACTTGCCAATCAACCAAGATGAAATAATGCATTGGAATCAAAAAACCTTTGCGTTTCTGGCTCTACATTATTTTGCTGAGCTGTGAACCTTTTTTGCACCCATGCACTTCCTCCCTCGATCCCAGCTTTCTGGCATTTAGTCCCCGTGTTTCTCTCAGTCTCCCCCTCTTTTCTTTTCTTCCTACCTCTGGAATGATTTAACCTCTCCGGCACAATTTGACCCTCGCTGCCGTGGTGCCGTTATGCCCTGATTAAACAAACAAACAATAATGTGTGTATCAATGAAAGTAGGAGCTCAAATTTATTTGATGGGGGGAAAAGGAAAATTGACCAAAAATCTTAAATTTCTAGGCGCAAAATTGGCAAAGGAAGCACCGAATAAATACCCCCTTTGCATTACAAAAGTGTCTTGTTTGGTACTTTTGCCCGAATTACTTTGAAACATTTCCCCAAAAATACTTCTTTTTTTGTGTGTGTGTGGGGGAAGAAGGGAAGGGGGGGGGGATTGCCCCCTGACCCCCGATTTCTACGCCCGTGTGTGTCCTACCTGAAGTTCTTCCCAAGTAAAGCAATTTTTCACTCCCTAGTCATAACCCATGTTCTCCAGTATAAAATTACTGTTCTATATGAAGTTTAATTATACTCTTCTATTAATATAATCAAAAATATCAACTGCTATTAATACTTTATTACAATCAAGAATGCTTCATGCTACAACTATTGAGCTTTAGAGACATTTACAGAAGTGCTTTTTCATGGATTTTTTAATTTAATAGGAAATAATGTTGCAGAGGCAAAAAGGCTTGCGGTCTTCATTGACGGTACACCAATCAATGATAGAATCACCTAATGTTTTGCTTCAATGGCGAAGATGTTTGCATCATTTTGTATCTATTATCTTGAAGGTGAGAATATATGCTTCCTAAAAAAATTGATTTGGTCAAATTACCAGATTAATACTGTCATTATCACAAATGATAATGAATTCCAAATTATCGATTGAATAATATCCAAGGACATTCCACACTGCGCAGTCTCAGGTATATGAGAATAGCACAAAACACATGATGTCACATTATTAATGGTTATACATTTTAGAGGTTTGTCTCCTGCTTACACCATGAATAAATTTGGAATTCTGTATTTAGGTCTTGAAATTTTAAGTTGGAATTTTAGGGCAATTATGGTTTGTTTTGCATTTTGAGCTACTTTATTTTTGCCCTCTCCATGGACATATATAAGGAGAAATTCCCCCTTTCAATATCATTAAAAGTAATATTTAATGCACCCAGGGCGTATCTTAACTTCAAGCCCAGGAGGGTGTTATTCAAATTTGCCCGACGAAAATTTGCATTTGCCTGACTTAATAAAAAAGATATACATGTGTCTATACAATCACACAATATGGAACAGTTGGGCAGATCACCCCCCCCCCCCTACCCACCAATGCGGTCGAACTGCAGTGTCAAGTGCGGCACTGCGTAACACCGTGAACCCGCTTACGGGCCTCTGGGCGGAGGGCGAAACCTTGGTTGAGTCAAGGGGCAAAGGCCCCAAAAGCTCCAAAGATTTCTTGTTTTGATGCTCCAAAATGGTTGAATATCAACACAAAGTTTGATCATTTGATTGATGACAGGAAGACAATTTTTATTCTATATTCTATTGTTAAAATCTACTCAGATAATCATTTGAATTACCATTTCTAAACAGGCAGAAGGAAATTGTCCTGTTCCTTCAAATTGAGTAAATTCAGGCAAAATTGTGGGACTCATGGGCGAAGCCTGCAATTAGCTTGGGTCCAGGGGCCAAACCCCGGAAGCTCTTAATTTGTATGTGCCACAATCGTTTAAAATCAACAACACATGTAAGTGTAAAGAAAATGTAAGTGATGAAAAAGACAATTTCATATTTGTTTAAATCTATTCAGATAAGTATCTGCAGAATTTCCTGCAAATTGAGAAGATTTGGGGAAATTGTGGAGTGTATAGGCGAAGCCTTGGAAGCAGCGGCATAGGACAAATTTGATATTAGGGGCCAGATTTTATCATGAGCCTTAAAAATCACACAGAAATACAGAAAAACAATCATTAGATCAGTTTGGGCAATTCATAGATCTAAATGCTCCCCAGTTTAGGAAACTGTTGTTGTGGTACTTCAAACATATATGTTACAATTGGGTGTGTTTGGTTAAAATGTTTTCAGCAGTGTTCAGTGTTATTTGGGTATTAAAACATTTCATATATTGTGATTTTCTAAACACACAAGTATAATAAAATGTTCCCATACTACAATTTAATGTTTGTTTGTGGATCACAACCACAAAACGTCGTGGTTTTGAAAATTTTGCTGTTCATTGGTAGATTTTAATGCCGTCATCATTTATACCATAAGCCTAGTGGTTTGCTCACGCACTGCTTTAGATCATTGATTGGATAATGGTTGGTTGTGTTAGGTTGTAGAATGTAATGTTATATGTTCAATGTTGTGTGTTAAGTGTAGTATGTTTTTATGTAGTTTTTTTAATGTAGTATGTTTATTTACATAATTTGAGTGAAAATAAAGCTTCTTGACTAAACCTATTGTGATGTTTTCAAGCTCCATTTTGTGTTTCAGTCCAGCATTTACAGTATACTTACATTTAAATTAGGGAATACGATTACCGTAAAATTTCCGGTTTTTTGAATGGAAAAACTGCTGCCATGACTTTTACCGTTTTTTTTTTACGGTGTTTTAATTCTACGGTTCAACATTTACGGTATTTGAAATCTACGGTCCAGCATTTACAGTTTACTTCAATTTTACGGTCCAGCATTTACGATATTTGAAATCTATGGTCCAGCATTTACTATTTACTTAAATTTGACGGTCCAGCATTTACGGTCAAACTAAAATTTACGGTCACATTAGGAAATACGTTACCGTAAAATCTACGGTTTTTTAAATGGGAAAACTGCTGCCATGACTTTACGTTTCTTTGGTTTATTTTACGGGTTTAAATTTTACAGTGTGTTACTAAAATTACGAGGAATGCAAGGCTAAGTCCATGGATTTGACACAATATTAAGTAATATTCTGCAATGGAAATCACATGAAAACTAGCGCTTCCGGGGTCTTCGCCTCCTGAACCCTTACCAGGGCTTCGACTCTCAGGCTAAATTTGAAGCACTGATTTTAATTCCCCCGGCCAGTGAAGCGTGACCCACCACGCAACTGCTCCGTAGGCCAATTCATTTCCGGCAATCGACAAAATTAAAACCTTTGTTCTACTAGCATAGGCACCCCCGATTTTCTTACACCCCAGAATTTTATGCACCGCCATTTTCGTGCACCCCCGAAAATAATTATACCAGTGGCAGTAGGGCCTAGGCTATCCCTAGGGCAATCCATTCGATCAAACCTTTGTACATTCAGGAAGAATTTGTATTAGTGGGCCTAGTGCCTATGGTTGACCCGAATTTCGACCACGGCCGATTTTTAGGGGGCCTAACGTTAGGCCAAACTAAATTACAACACTCTAGTTAGATAAGAATCTTGACTGTGGGCCTAGGCCTATTTTAGTACTCCCCGTAGTACCGTCAGACTAATGCCATCCTTCTTACTATTAGTGATGGCTGTCGTTAACTGATGGCTGGCCCTAGCAGGGGAATCTCAATGTCACCCGTACTGAGGGATGTGTATAATAACTAACGTAGGCCTGTGGTATAGTGAAATAAACATCTCACTCAGAATCATACCTACATGCTTTACACTACTAGCAATACAACTGATACATATTGATATAGTACACAGGCATACATTACCTACTAATAATATGCTATAGCCACTACATTGCCACTATAGGCATATTATTGTAAGTATTGCCAAGCAAGTTGAATTAGGCATAACTGTTAGTGCCTAGTTGCTTATCTCACGAACAGTAAAATCGCTAAATAATGCAATTTTATCCATCTAGGCTGGCTGAGGGAAGTTTGAAAACATGGTTGTGACTATCAATTGCTGATTAAAATCCTTTATAGACCTAATTAATTTATTCGTTATAGACCTAATTGTCACAACCCACGCACACGTATGTTATCACTGGGACATTTGTTCTCCGTCAGGCTGTAGGCTAAGTCAGAAACGACAGCAATCAGTGAACGTCAGCCAACAAAACAAGAAAATCAGTGGGGAAGTAAAGCTAAAAAGCCGCATTTGAAGAAAGCGCCCCTTGAAATACGGACAGGATGAAACTGCCACTGTCATTTTTATCCCGTTTCAAGGATATTCTCTCAACGAGTTGACCATGTATTATAATCATTTAACCACAAATTTTGGTATAATACGAAGTGGAGTAACGTGGAAAGGAAATAGGAAGCTTGAAACTTTTCAGTGACTGCTTGTCAATGTCACGTAATCGTTCAAGCGATTGCTAGAATGCCATATGCACAGAAAACCAGGATGAAGTGCTCAAGGGGCGGATTCTGTAATGCTGAACGGGGGTAGGCCTATATGACGAATAACTAGGTTTAGCCTGGGATCATTTTAATTGTGCAGTTTAAAAAAATATCTTAAGCCTATTAAATTTTATATGAACCAGTATCGGATATCATACGTTTTGCTGGTAAATCTACTGGGTAATTAGGCATATTTCATATTTTGGGCCAACACGAATTTTGCCCATATCAATTGTCATTCATGCGATTTTACCAACCTATCGTTAGGCCAAAAAAGTTTAACAAAATTGTAAGGATTTCCAATGTCAAGTTTACGATTCATATAATTTTAGAATAAATATTTATTCAAATTTTCTTAAAGCAGTAGGCCTAGGCCCCGTGATCGGACATTTTACGTTTTATTGCTACAGCTGGGTGATTCAGCTTGTAGTGTTAGGCTTGACGTTAGGTCTTACACTTGAACGCCTACTAATGGCTCAAATTTACCGAAAATTCTGCAGGCAACATGCAAGGAATGGTCAAGCCTTTCGCTTTACACTAGGCCTAGCCTAAATTACCTTTGAAAATTACGACAAGCGATTTTCGGAGGAAGTTTCATACGGGTTTTCTGCGGTAGCTTGCTTTGGCCCAAGGTGTAACGTTAGGCTTTATAGACGTTAACGTTAGACCTAACTTTACTCGTCATCTACATTGTATGCAACAATTGAAGCGGTTCACAGAACAGAAATGATGTCCGATGTTCGCCAAATTTCAATCCCCATGAATGCGTGACCTCATAAACCAAACATAGGCCTAGACTAGTTACGCGTACGGTAAATTAATGGACACTTACGTTACGTTTAACGTTAGACGGCGTTAACTTCAAGACCCGATTGAACGGTCGCCCAGCCGGCCGCAGGCAGCCTAACGTTACAAGATACGATAAGAATATTGTGGTAACTAAGGTGCTATGGTATGGTTCGTTATCAATTCTGATCTACGTTTTACAGCCTTCCTATTGTGCATACCTCCTCCCTCTGAGTAAACTTCCACACTAACCAATTCGGAACATGACCTTGCAATATGTCCGCTACTGCGACATTATCAATTTTTGAGGACTTGACCCGGAAGTTCGAATTGAGCATTTCGTGGTTTGTAAAACGAGCACTCCCGAAGGAATCCAGATAATTCAAATTGCTCTAACTTATGCAGTTTCAACGTTCGTCACTACAGGAGAAAATCTGAAGACGGTACAAGACATTATATTTTAGGTTAAATTGAAATCCGAGCATTTTCAGTCTCGGTAAAGTTCCTAATTTGAAGAATTTTCGTGGCCCATTTTGTGATGATCTTTGAAAAGAGGAAGAATCGTCAATCGTTTTTCTGATCTGTTTAAGTCACTTTCCTGATAGCATTCAATATTTTATTAGGCTCAATATGCTTTTATAAAGTAAACTACTAGTGTCGTCAAATTTAGCCAACTTCAAGTAATTTTAGTGGATGAAAATGCTCAGGAAAAATGCCAGTTCACTTCTTAGACCTAATTTTTTTCCTAACGTGATAAGGTTTGGCTTTTTCGTAACACTAGGTTCTTATTATGACAATGCATTGAGATATAGGATGGAATTATGCAAAATAAAATTAATTTAGTTGTACAATTATTGAAAGCGCTTACGAATATAAACAAATGATATTCTTGTTATCGTTATCCACAATTTTGAATTTCCTGGTACTAGGTTTAGTCCTACCAAAGAACGAACTGTTTATGCACAAATTATTTAGGTCCTAGGCCAAGTGAGTAGTGGCACTGGCAGTAGGCATACTAGGTTTAGTACTAAGGACTACTAGGGCCTATTACTGTAGTATGATCCGAATTTGTTATCCACCTTAGCGAAGTCGGACAAAATTGTTATGTAAGAAAGTCCATTCTCATGATTGATGAGTACATGATTACAGAGTAGGCATATTGAAAGTGCATGAGAGAGACAAGGCCTAGATCATGGACATGCCCCAAATACCATGTAGTCCTAGAAGCCTAACTCAGTCAGACCAATAACTGAAGAGTTCCTGCTTGGAAGTTAGACTGAACCAGTACTATTATGAGTCACCCCACAAAATAATTTGCAACATTGGATGTAGTTCGGTTTCATATGGAGTTTTACTCTCTTTTATAGTTCTGCTATTATATTGCAGCCATTTTTTCACCTTCATACATTCATTCTTAAGAAAGCTAACAATTGGTTTACACAAATTGCCTTCATGCATGTTGCTTCAAGGCTCCTATACTGTATATTTAGAAATAAAAAATCATATTCATTTCAGAACAGTGTATTTTAGGGGGAAAAGATTTAAGATTTTGAATATAAAACACTGATTTTTGCAGCCCAGAATGTAAGAAGGATCAATGTTCACATTGTTAAAATGCAGTCTTGTCTACTTGAAATTACTCTTTGTACTACTTGCAAAAATATTTGAAGTCTGCTTCTGCTCAAACACTAAACATGCTGAAAGAGCTCAAAACTTTGATTAAAAAACACATTTGGTCAAAAAAAATTGTATAGCAAAACCTAATTGATTTGTATGGGAAAACCATCACAAGTTTTTTTACCTCACATGTCATATTTGTATTCATAACCTACAGTATCATTTGATGTTAAAATAGTATTTTTTGAAGTATCCCTCAGTTGTTTGAGAGGAAAGTACTGCAGTAACATATTGTCTTGATATTAGCTTATCACTACCTTTTACTTTCCCTCAAAGATTGCGACAGAGCAACAGAGAAATCAAATAAGTACTATAATTCTAAAGAAAAATGTGCTAAAATAAGTGCAGTATCAGGACTAGATCCATATTTACCCATCAGTCATTTAGCTTGCATGGAAGCTACAGCAACACCAACTGAAGACGAATGCTGTGACTGACAGTGATACAGCATCGAATGTTGTCCCCATTCATCCTGTCTTTACAGCATACTTCATACATGATAAAATGAAATAAGTGTTACTTTATGTGATCAATTGTTTCATGAGATGTTTGTTTTTCTTCTTCATATTATATCTTTCTTTGTTTTACCTGCAGTAATTAATTGGATCAGTACATTTTGATATTGGAGCAGTGTAAGACATGATTATGGGTACCACAATATATCTTTGCATCAGCCTGTCAACAGAAAAGGTAAACAAGATGCAGCTGGTTTAATGTCTTATGCAAACTATCATTATCGGTCCTTTAGAAAACTCAACTTGTAAAATGCTATGTAACTAGGTAATGGTCAATAATTACCATCTTGAACACTAATATCATTATTATAAAACAATAATTAATTCTACAGTGCAAAATTATGTTAAACATTTCTATGCGCTGTACAAAGAGATAATGATCGGGAGGAGCAGGAAAATAGATATACCTTTTTAAGGATTCTTTTAGAATAGATTTATGAGATTTTTTGTCCATTTTCTGACACCAGGGTGAGGCACTGATAAATTTGTTGATATCGAATAGTCTTTTATTTGTAGTACTTCATGACACATACTTCAAAGGCTGTCATAAAAGACTAGTGACGTCTAAAACATTCACCTTACAGTTTGGTGCAAGAAATTATTGACAAGGAAGTTTAGTAAAAAAGTATAAGTTTCAGACAAACAGTAGGAAATCAAAATTTCAGCCATATTAGGTTATGTATAATATGTGATGTAATGCAGTATTATATGAAATAATATTATAGTGTAATATATTATCTTTTTCCTCTGTTGACCAAGAGAATTATTTTGTCACTAAGGGATATGGTAAAGAAAAAAACCAAAGCTGATTGTCTCTTTAAAACTATTGTAGATTACAATTTCAAAGAAAAACCAAGAAATGAAGGGCAGTTCCATTCATGAGATAACCAGCAATTTGTATTTGTGTGAACAGTTATTTGTTGTGTTATTTTACAAAGCTTTAAAATACTCAATTTAAAACTAAATTTGATTAACATCATTAACTGATGTCTGGTCCTTTAAATCAAACATAAAGCTTGCTCATATTTAAAGTGAAATATACCTGAAGTCCAAATCAAAGTTTAAAAGTCTACGAATGGGTAGGTGAAAAGCTTGATATAATTTTTTATATTTTCTTCCTAAATTTCAGTTCTTGAAAATGAGGACAAAGTCTTTTCCTGCTAGATTATGGTTAAGGGTGTGGTCAACACTTAAAAACGTTTGCTTAAAATTCCTTTCCATTTTTCACAAATGTGTGGCAATGAATTAAAAAACAAAACAAAGGAGTTTCAAAAGGAAATTTAAACTTGCCCACTCATACATCAGCAGAGGAACATAAAGAGGAACAAAAGTTTGCATATTTTGGCCTAAAATTCAAAATGCTCTAAAATGATCAATTTGTAAGCGATTTGAATTATTTTTTGTTGCTATTTTTCATGGATTTTAAAGCAATTTAACATAAGTTGCTGCTACACATCCATATATCTTTAAAGAAACACTTATACATATGAAGGGTTTTAATGCATTGCTTATTTGTGATGAAGCTCAAACCAGACTTACATTTGAACCAAAAGAGATAAATAAATTGTACTATAAAATTAAGCATTATCTTTTACTTCTCTTAAGTGTTATGTGAATGTTTGTATTTGTGTACCATTTATCCCCTAATTATTTATAAATAAATTCATCTGCCTCAAACAAGGATAGACATACCAGTTTTGTATGTATTTTGTGTTTTAGGTTATTGTAGATCTGATGGAGCTACTTTTTTAATCGAAGTGGCGACAGGCTTATTGTAACAGACCTGCAAGTTACACTTGAATGTCCTGCATTCGCAAAGTAATGTGTGTGTAACACTAAAACAATCCAACAATTTATTTGTATTGGGTTTTTTTGTGTCAGAAACAAGGATGGAAAGTATAAAAGTAATATTAAAAAGACTTTCTATGCAATCTGACAGCCCAGAGAAAAGTTAGGCCCAATTTTGAAATGCTTACTCTTGAAATGATTTAATAGTTAATGGGGAAAGAGTAATGCACCATCACTTGTAAAATTTAATTGGATTTGAACAAGCAAAAAGTGTTACAATGATTTCATTGAAAAGTGTGAGACAGATTTTGCAGGAGGGAAGGAAAGCCACGTTGTGTTAAAAAATATTGATGTATGTCTGTTACAGAGGTACATTTTCCCTTGAATAAAAAAATGCTATCATGATCTTAGTTTAGATATGCTCATTGGGTTGGGGACTCTCTAGTACTGTGGTGGTGCCACATTTGGTTATTTATTGGGTTATACCACTCATGTGAAGCCTTGGATAAGACCCTGTACTAAACATTTAGCCTTTTCTAAAAACGATTCATTCACACAGAAGAGGGAATGGAATTCGATAAATGGAAAATTTACAGTGACTTAAAATAACTCGATTTCTGTCTGGAACTTAAAAGTACCGTGGATCATTCAGATCTTTAAGCACATCCAGATTAAAATAATATCACAACATTGACAGACTGACAGTTAGTGACAAAAAGACGCGGTACATCCCTCTGACTACATCACTTGTACGCCTATAGTCATTGATTTCCCTATCATTTTACTCCTCTCAGGCCTTTCCCATGATTGTTTGCGGTAGCTTGCCCTAGCCCTCATATTATTGCTTTAATATTATAGGTTATCCGAGCTCCCGTGGTGGGGAATGCTCCTCAGCGGTGTTATGTATACCCCTTACGTGCAACTAATCATGATCTTCTATTGGTCAAGAGTTTTATTCTCCAATTGATTGCTTAGTGACAGTGCCTTCATGTCCCAAACTATTCACTCCCAACTGACAGTTTGCCCCACATTGCACAGAAGAAGAACCACTTGAATGCACGACAGACGGACAGACTTATTTAAAGCTGGAATGTTAATTCAACCAAGTCTGGAGTCCCATGCTACACTGGTGAGTTATAAAGGTTTCAGAGGTAAGCATTCCTACCAGGGGTGTAACAACATGATTGGTAAGAAGCAGAGACATCACTATAAGGAGGTGGGCTTGGGGTGCCTCCCTGCAGAAAGAGGACGCCAATTTGAAAATGAACACGGCAGTTGGAAATCCAGCCGTTCCTCTTCGGGGAACCCTCATAAATCCTCCCAGTTGGGAAAGTGATGCCTCTACCCCCTCCCATCGCCTTCTCCCCCCACCCCCACCTATCCCACCACCATCAACCACCATTCAGAAGACCTTGAGCCTAATCAGAATACCCCAGCGACGTTCTTGGTAAGGAAACACTAGTGACTTTGAGGTAAAATTCCAGCATATCAGGTGTGTGCTTCTATTTCCAGGATCTCTAACCAATGAGGTACCACTTTTAATGGGTAAACCTCCATACTATGCCAATGTGATTACAGTGTTTGCGCACATCTCAATGTAAATGTAAGCGGCTTAAGCAATGTCATATTGCAAATGCTTGGACAAGGATTTCGAACACAATATCTCCCATGGGTGATAGCTGCACCACTGATTGTGGCGTATCCAGCATTCAAAAAGTGAGGGATCCAAGACCCCCTTCAAAGACAAAGCGTTCAAATTTAGCCCCATTCTGAAGGTAATTTTGAAAAGCGAAATATATATAAACAACAAAGATTACCCCAAATTTTGAAAATTTCTTTTAAAAAAAGGGAATCCCTCCCCCATTCATCCCGGAATACACCAATGACTACAGATCATGTTGAAGTCCCTTGATATGTATATGAAAATAGCTGCAAGTTAACATTTCTTCAACTTATTTTGGAAACCTTCCCCTCACAGTGTTCTAAATAATTCAACCAGGGGGTTCCCATTAAACAGTGCTGGACCTATGGGAAGGAGGGAGGGGGAGGGAGGGTGATTCATGGTCAAGAATGTTCAATTTTTGCCACAAAATACCCCCAAAAAGTAATAGATATATATATATATATAAAAATATTAAAAAAACTCATTTTCCGGGCGAAATATGAAAGCTGTCACGTTTGTGAGGCCCCAGAGCCCCTCCCACTAAAATTCAGAAAATTGTGTTCAATTTTTGGCTGATAGGAATTAAAAAAAAAATGTTAAAAAATGACCAAATTTGTAATAAATGTTACCTCATATTATTAAATGAGTTAAATTGGGTCAATAAAATACTTATGGGGCCTACTTATCTATCTGTTTAAACTTGACAGTTATAACAATTTTTTTGTAGGTATCTAGCTTTTCAAACGCTAAAGCTGATATGACGGATACACATCTCGAAATTAGGTAAGAAATTACTCTTATAAATTACAAAATAAACTCTTTCTTTTGATATACAATCGAATCTAAGAGTATTTTGTAAACCTCGAGAGTTTATTTCCCCTCCAATAGCATCAGTTGTTCATGAGCGGCAGGAGCGTTGTAGATTGTCTATGGCTGTTGTACATCCGTTTTACGGACATACACTCAATACGCATGCGTTATGATCATGGCGTCCAATTCAAGCCGACAGCAGGTCTGATCAAATTGGGATACAACTTTTCTTAGGCTCTTGGTTTATGATTTGTCAATGATGAATTTCAAAATTATTTCTTTATAGTTTAAACAACATTTGGTTTTACTTCACGAATTGGTAAGTTGTTTTTTCGTAATTTTCCTCCTTTTTTGTATCGGTCGGTTGTCAATTTTATCACGGTTTTTTAATCTTCCATAGGCTATTGTGCGAAAAGTAGTGCTCACATTGTAACATAAAGCAATGTCGTTAATTCTTAAAAGTCGTATCTTGTATCGTGTATCCATACGATAAGTATGTGTTCTCGGTTTTAGAGAAAATTGCCCTGACCTAGAACAGAGATTTTAATGGAAATTTATCACTCGAATTCAAATTAATTGTAACGTGATTTTGCTTAACGTTTCGGGTCAATCGAGGTCATGTTTCTGACTGTAACTCAATATCGTTTTTCTCTATTTTCTTAAACCATTGCTTGCCAATCACTCTCTATACATATTTATAACATCTCTTATGGAATAAAAGAAAGAAAGAGAAAGAAATGATAATAGAATATTAGGTAATCTAAGAAAAATATCAGGTTTATGAATGGGGAGAATGGCTTATAGAATTAAAAACCATTTCCCTTGCATTTCTTGCCGGAAGTGTCAGAGTTTGCTCCAATCACTTCAAGACGAAGCTTGTATTTTTCAAAATTGGTAGCCTTTTGTCAGTCAAATCCCCTCCCCTCCCTTCCCAAAATATATTACAACAGTCCAATCATTTGCAGAGGTAAGGACACATTTGTAATTA
>JAIGNY010000589.1:1010000-1060000 GCA_020152595.1 Chiridota heheva | reverse complement strand
GCTAATGCTATTATACCTACGTTGACTTATTTTACTTGTTACTTGTTGGTTTTATGAAACTTCTTATTCTAAATTGATGCTTTGTTCAAATAAAATCATAGTGTGGCATAAAGTGCGGCAGAGTCGTAGTCAAAATTCTTAGCACCTTTTTTGAAACTCACTACGACTACGCACTCCGTCCAAAAAGGAAAATCAGGACTTTTTGGATATTTCAAAAATGTGTCTTTATACATGTATAATTAACTATATTTACAACTTCATCACGCATATGTTGTTTTATATATTCATGAAACTATATACGCTCTACAACTTTTGAAAATAAATATCAAATTTCAAAAAAGAATTGAATCAAAGAAGAAATTTAACTCACTACGACTACGCACTCCGTCCAAAAAGGAAAATTGGGACTTAAAGAAAAATGTTCAAAAAGGATAAAACTCACCTACAACTTAAACAAAAGTCTATTTGGGCATGAACTCGTACTAGGCCTAGGCATACCTACAACTAGTGCGAATTATCTCACGCATATACAGCAGCTTGAAGATCTACGTATACAACGTGAAAACTATCGCTATACAACTTACTTTATAAATTATGTCTTAATTTTTATACAAGGAGCGAGTGTTAGAACTTAATTCAGAACACCACTTACCGAGATATTGTTCACTACCTCCTCGATATTTAAAGGAGGATTCGCTTCGTAGCACATTTTAGATTGTGCCATATCTGTGGTGTCAGGTTTTTTCATTGTTTTCCGGCAAAGTAATGTTATTCACTCGCGGTCATGGAATTACTAAGTCCCAAATTATTTTGTCAGACGATATGTCATAAGTTGTATATGAATATTCATATTTAATTACGTCATCGTCATTTTTGTATATGATTGGCCGAAAAAATCTGTAATGGCAATTCTGGCCCGCAGAAAAAAAAGCACGGTCGCTTCAACGTAACCGCGTACGGGCTCAGTACGGTTTTGCCTAGTTGAAGGGAAAACTTTATCATTACAGTCAATGGGATATTTTTTATGAATACTTGTATCGCCTTAGCCAGTCAGCAAAAATAACGGTACTCATATATGTTGGAAACTACTGTCTAATAGAGCTGTGAACGTTTAGGGATTTTAGTAAACGTGTACACGCCAAAAAAAGCATGCGTGTATCGTGTACACGAGTTTAGTACCGTAATTTTCGGAAATACACCAAAATTGCTCCAAAACTACGAGGCGAAGTAAAAAAATCGCGCAAGTAGTATGGCAAAAGTACTGACTGCATTGCTTAAATAGACGCTGAGTTTTGCTTTCCAAATCGTAAAAAGTTTACTTTTACAGTACAAATCATCATTTTTATGGAAAATATGCATGGAAATTCAGTTTAGAAAGAACAGATAACTTCCTTTCAATGTCATTTAAACTCAACATCGCGTAACTTGTTTGTCCTATTCGCTACGGCTTTCAAAGTTCTGAGAAAATCTTGCATACTGAGGACTATGATATACCTCGCCGTAAAACATTTCAAAACTACGCCACCACCAGGAAGTTCTGAAATATCAGTCTTCTCGTAAAAATGGCCGCCATCTTTGCGAAGCATGCAGAATTTCAGCTTTGTTAAACCTTTTTCTGTTTATTTATTATGCAATATTTTTTCTTTCTTGCAAAATTTATTTGACTCAACAGGTAATATTTACATGTAAATGTACTGATTGTCACGATTCAAGTGTTTTTTGGTCGATGAAACGGGCCTTGATTGCGTGGGATTTAAAGCCTTATCGCCTAACGTTAGGCCTATTGTTAGTTTCACTGTTTACTGCTGCACATTCGCGGTGCATTTTACAAGTTAGATTACTCAGATTTCGGGGAAATCTAAGTGCATAATATCCCCATTCATTGGTGATTACTGCGCATTTGTGATTCGCACATTCAAAAAAGATTATGCTTATCGGGTTTACAGTTTGTAAAAAATCATTGATTGGAATTTTGTCAGCCGAATGTGTGTGTGATTTGAATCATGAATATTGATTTTCAACGCAAGACACTAGGCCTATACTGTATGAAAAACGATTACTCGCAATGAAGTATTTAGTAAACGTGTACAAGATTTGCGAGCGTGTAGCGAGTACACGCTAAACGGTCACAGCTCTACTGTCTAATACACAACATTTGTGAAGAAAAATACATTCTGTCTAGTATTTGTTGAAAAATGACAAAAATAGGTTTTCCTCCCATTGACTGCAATGATAACTAATTGTTTGCTTTCCCCTTTGACTGAAATTCGAGATCGTCAAAAAAGCATTGTTACGTCGCCGTGCACCACACCATTCCCGGATGTCCGACATTTTTTAATTACTTACAAGATTAACAACAATAACAGAATTTAACTATGTATTTTTATATGCCGTAAGTACAGTAATTACAGTGTAACAGGTGTCGTAAATAGACAAGACGGTGTAGTTGCGATTTAAGGACCGAGGCGATTTCCACGTTAAAACAGATAGGACGGAGTTTCACTCTGTATTGCATGTAGTGCGTAGCATGTAGGGCATACAGAGGGAGATGTTATCTCACTAGCCTACTGTAGGCTACTATAGTAAGGCTTAGATATTGACAGGGTAAAATTTTGAGTCAGACTCAAAATTCTATACTTAAGATTTTTGCGGGGTATTCATAACCATGCCGATATTTCTCACAACGATAAAAGGCATTGTCAAAAGTTGACCTGCGATCGTCATGGAAAGGCCTAGTTTTTCTATCGCGTAATCAAAATTCATCTACGCTTCTATGATAAGCCAATGCAACAGTTTCAACGTTATAAGGTATATAGTGTTTCCTCTGATTGTGTATAGGCCTAGTGGCTATAGTGCCCATATAGTGGCTAGGCCTATAGCGTATAGTCTAGCCATACTATTTGTGATGCCATGTTTGACATTGGTGCCTATCGATGTTGCACGGTTTTTTAATGGAGTTAAATATTTTACTGAGTACTATTCAAATACAAAAATTATATTAATTTTGTGGAATTTTAGCATGGTGGAAGTTTAGCATGGTGGGCCCGAAATTTGTGCACCCTCAGGAATATATATTTTTTTCGTTGGCAGCAATTTATATGTTTTTTTTATTTTTCCTCAATTTATCCATGATAAAGTTTCAGCAGCCCATGCAGTGTAACGTTAGGCCTACCACTACAAGTAGGGTGTAAAAAAGGAAACAAAATATTTGAAAATATTTACTTCCAAAGTGCATTAACGTTATACTGCTTAGGCCTATTCTAGTATAGCCAGTTTTATTTAAAATTGAAATATGGAATTTGATGTCACTCACAAACCTAACGTTGATGTAACGTTAGGCCTAAGTTGTAATGTACATGTATAGTGTAGGCTAGTATAGTAAAGTTAGCAACAGAGCAAATTAGAAATCAAATAACGTTAGGCCTATGCACTAAAAATGAAATAACTGACCCAAATGACAGCGAGGGTCCCAGGCCAACTAAACGAATGACAACTTAACCTAACCATAGTTTGCCGTAATTTCTTTTACTTTAACCCGTTTTTGTATGCTGGCCTTGTGTCATTGATTTCTGTGTGTTTACTAGTATAGCCTACGGGCGCACGGCCCACCACACCACAGATGTTTCTAGCGTTATGGCAACCTAGGCTAGTACTAACCTAGGCCTACATGATGATGGTTGCCATAACGCTAGGAACACCTGTGCACCACACCGTACCGTCGTCGTGGGCACTAACTTGCTGTAAGTTTAACATTAGGCTATGGCTAATCCGTTTTTAATGTCATCGCATTTTTTTTTTATCATTGTAAATATGAAATTACTGGAAAGCATGATATGTGGAAACATACCTGGGATGCAATGGATGGGGTTGAGACCAGTATGGGGTCTTTCGTTTCCGGCTAAATCAAAATGCAAGGAACGAATTCTAGCATTTCGAAAGTACCATAGCCTAGGTCTATAGTCCACGACGATTCCAGTCAACTCCAGCACATGAGCCACCGTTTGCATACTGAAGGCTGCTTCCACGGCATGGCAAACGGTACTAAAATCGAATATTTTTTTCAGGATATTGTCTTTTATTACAACCTCGTACTATACAATTTTGAGGCAACGTAATGATTTTTTCTAACCTTGCAAGATGTTAATATAATAATACTATCAGATTTACCTAACATTAATTGTCCCGGGCCGACGCGTCTGCTATTAGACTGAAGTGCTGGCCGGCCGGCCGGCTATAACCTTTACGTAGTACCGGCAAGGCCATATGCGCTGAATGCGATCAGCTTAATCGAGTCATGATGTTACACGTGCATGTCGTCTGCTTGTCTCCACTAGCGCGTAAATTCCCCGGATTTTGATTGGCTGACCGAATATTCCTCCAGATGCTGATTGGCAGCTTTCATTCGTGATGATTCGTGTATTCGGAAAAGTATTATTATACGCACACGCGCGATTGTTGTGGTTTGGTTGCTTGTTTGGATTGGCCCGTTTTATTCCACCAGCTGGTGATTGGTCAATGTATATAGGTTCGGCTATTTTCAGCTACGTTCGATATGAAAAGGTCTATAGGGTTCTACAGAGAACTCAACGAAATTGAAAATATTTACGACCCCTGTGTGCTGAATTAAAGAACTGTTAAAATCATGCATACTTACAGGACATCCTGGCGTCAAGAAAAATTAAAATAAATCTAAAATAAATGAAAAATAGTTGTAGGAATCCCAGTATAGCCAGTGCATTATGCACAGACTGTAAGGTCTATTTGGACCAGTGTTGGGCACGCATGATACGCTTAAATCAAATGTTTTTGTAAACAAACGATCAGCCGCGTTACAATGCCCCTCTACCGCGGCATATTAAAATTCTAAGGCATTTACGCGCACGCACGCTTACTGTATATCGAAAACACTAAAGCACCCGCCACAATGATCTGTTTCAAGACAAATTAGCTTACAATTTTTCGCTTTTTTTTTCTTTTAACCTGTTTTAGTCGTAAGTCGTATTTGATATGTTCATCATTTGTTTTGAGGCACAAAACGTGAGTTAGGCCTAGCGCCATAATGTATAGCATATTGGCAAAGAAATGATATTTCTTAAGCATTTTCTCTGGGGGTTCTCATTTGGTCCGGCGCAGTTATTTATCATAAGTTTGTCCATTTGCGGTAGTAGATGTGTAAAATCCTTTTTCATAAAAAATTATGAAGCAATTAATATTATACTTTCGACAGAAAGTATCAAATATCCTGATAATTAATTTTTAATCATGATTTTTTTTAATAAAGAAATAATTTTACACGTATCATTTAATCCTGATTTGTGGTAACGTCCCATCTCTCATGTACGCAAGGTGGACGATTTGAAGTCTTCCTGCAAATCGTGTGCGCCGCCGAGTGAAAATTCAAAACACCGGAACAGACGTATTTGGAATTAGTTTTTCTTACCATGCCATGGGTATATTGAAGATGCAAATAATCAAACCACGCATTTTCAAAATGAATAAAAAACGTAAATATTGTACAAATCATAAGTATGTAAGAAGAGAGTATCGGTATTAAAACTAGTATTTCATTGCAGGCTTCAACGAGCTTTTATAATAACTACCCTGTTTCCTTTTCGATAAGTTACTTAATCTTTAATACCTTTGTTACTAATTAATTATATATTTTCTTCTGTTCTCGATATCTTACAGATATGCCTAGGCTAATGATATTCAAAGGAAAAACAGTAACATGTCTAAAAATAGTAATTAGTAAATAGTAATTTCCTTATAGTGATATTACAACAGCTTACTGATTCTTATATCAACGAAACTTTAGATACATAAACTGACAATGAAGCTTATTTTCACCCTTCTGCTTGAATGGGGTGAATGGGACTTTGCACATTATGTGGGCCTTATGGGAACTATTGCATTGTTGTGATGGGAAAGGTAAACTGTTATGAGGTCAAAGTTAGAGTTGTGGATGGGACATAAAGGGTGAAATAGCAGCGTAACTTGTGATATGCATGTGATAGTTTAGCTTTTAAAAAAGTCAAGAGTCTAAGGTCAATATTTCTTCAAATTGAACAAGTTTGATCCAATATAAACGTACAAAGTACACGGCCAATTGTGATCCAGAGTGGTAGCATGGTACCTTGTAAGGTGAAGTTTGATTTGATTTGATTTATTTATTTTCCATTTTCATGCATATATTACAATATTTATAATGAAAAGGCATAACAATTAATCAGAAAATGGTGGAAGGGCTTAGAAGCCGGAGCTTTTACAGGAATCCCACCGTAACTTTAATCAAATAAATAATTACAGAGGAAATGTATAGAAAAGTGAAATAGAAGAAAAGGAGGAACACCCACCCTTTCCTCCTCTTCCCACCCTTCCCTCCCCCACCCGGTAACATAAAGAAATCCGGGGGGAAAGTAATAAAGTGGTTGGGTAAAAATAGTTAAGATGTCAAATATAATCATAAACTAAGTGGAGATGAAAATACATAAAGGTAAACTAGAAATGGTCATATTTAGATGTAAGTGTCTTTTTTAACTTATCAGAAAATAATTTTACAGTTTTTATGTGTTTTTTTTTATTTTATAGAATCGCATATTTGATTCCAGAACTTAATACCATTAGATATCATGGAGCGTTTGAAAAGTTCAGAATTTTTGGGAAGAGAAAATAAATGATCGGAGAACCTGGTGTTGTGGGAATGTATATTATGAGTCAAAGAAAACTAATCCTTGAAAATATCTGGTAATTGTTGATTAACAAATTTAGAAATAACTACAGCGCATTGGTGAATCATTTTCTGTAAACTATTAATGTATGATATACTGATATAGCTGTATATAAAATCAAACACGTACAGGTTATTGTAATTTTCCATCAAGAATAGAATAATTTTCACAACGTACGTCAGATCAGATTCGCTAAGAGAATGTTTTATCTTTGTGGTGGTGGGGACTGAATTAGCTTCAAATGATAGATAGGTCTGTGACTCATGCTATATGCGTACTGTAAGTCTATGCGAAAAATATGTGTGAGCGTTTAGATTTAGTGTCCGTACGCTCGATACTGGAAAACGCGTAAGCACTTATTACGCAATATCAGGCCCACACTGACAATGCATTAGTCAATACATCACAACATTTGGAAGAGGGAGGGGGTGTGCAGATTTTCCGCCATGAAATTTCAATTAATTATTCCAAATATATGTATTAAGGTTGGGTTTATATTGCAGTATATTTTATGGGAGCGGGGTGGGAAGGTCGGATAGGATGCTTGCGTGAGTAATATTTGACGGAATAAAGCTAGCCTTCAAACATTGTTATGGAAAAAAATCTCTGATAGATGAATAGTAGGGCAAACTATAAATTGATCATTTGCTTTAACTTAACTTTAGCCTAATAAGTCACGTGGAAGGGTGCAAAATGTACGACCTCCCCCACTCACCCACCCCTTTATCCTAACAAAACCCAGCTACTTTAAAAATTGCTGCCTTCTCTGTACGAAATATATTTTCTCCTCAGAAAAATAGCGACGGACATAAAAAGAGGCTGAGGGAGGGGGTTTAGTGTAGAATTCACGGCAAAGACGATGACCTAGGGTTCACTTACTTTCACGATATTTTTCGAGAGCAAAACACTTTTCAGATCTCTGATTTTTCCTGCAGATATGTTTATATGCAAAGTACATTATATATACCTCCTCACCCAAACAGCACTCTCACTTCATAGGCGTGATTTGCGAACCACACGGGGGAAATGTCAAAAGTAGCGAGCGGTGGGGAGGGGGGTTGAGGAGGGGGTGGGGTGAGCGGGGGATGAAGGGGGGGGGGTGAGTTAAAATCTCATCATCACGCTCAAATACAAATAAATAAACATGCGAAAGTTATACAAATTTTGGTAAAATGTGAGAGAGCGTGGCAAGTGCCCTTGCTCCCCCAAATGTTGCCTATTCTCCCATTCCTTCTTCATAAAATAGATTTGGTTCCTCTCTTTGTAGAGTATCATAAGAATGTTAATTATATCTTCCTTAAAATAGATGGAAGTTATGATGTTATTAGTTTACCCGAAATGACCCCCACCCACTCCCATCATTAAAGGATTTTTGATTTTTTTTGTTGTAAACAACCAATGTTTGGTATAGGGAATTAAAAACATACATGTTATTGCAATTGTCCATATAAAAGTGATCAAATTCGCTAAGAGAAATGCTCCTGGTGGACTACACTGTAAAAAAAATTATACACACGAATAACCGTTACAACCTTACGTTGAAGACCGTATTCTGCGTGCGACGGTCTTTGACCGTTAAAGCGGAAATAGACACTTCAGAGTTGGTTATTACTGTTCAGGACCGTAAATAAGGACTAACTGTCTAAGATATTAGCACTCTACGGTATATTGACCGTAATTTAACGTCGAATGAAATCGCGTACGTCATTTCCATTATTACCGTACCTGCATATCATTAAGAAGCGCGCTATATATCAAGTTCTAATGATCGAAGCAGGACACCATTGCTGCGCCGCATTGCTTGTCACATTCATCGACGAATATCTGCGGAATACCTGCCGAATCTCTTTCACTGGAAACAAATTAAATGTTGTTCTTTATCTCACATGTATAAACAGGTGAAAATTGTTACAACTGTTTTTTTTTTTTGAGTGGATTTCATTCTAGTTTACATTTTCTTGTGCTGCAGTGGGCTATGCCAATACGATAGGCTAGGATACGTATTTGACTTTTGCATTTCGTTGGGCAACTTACTAAAGGCCTAACGTTAAGTAAGTAACGTTACTGAAGTGTGGAAGTAAAACAATCATAACATAAGTTATAGTATGATGATCATGATGTTAAAGCTAAACTCGAGTAGGAAAATCATGTGGCAAAGGACTACACTGCCAGGGTCTACCTTGAAAAGTTTTTACGCTCTCCCACTAATGTTAGGTTATTGACTTTGTGCCCTAAAAAAAATGGGCACATTTCGGCCAAACATTTACGCATTTGTAAAGGAAGATGTTACTAGAAGATCCCAAATAAAGACATAGGCCTAGACCTAGAAAGTTTAAACTTTAAGAAACATAACATATATTTGTTTCAGCAGAATTTAAGGTGTAGAAAAATACTATAAAAAAGTTAAAAACATTGTGGCTAACGTTAAATCAATGACAAGTTAAATTTCGATAGTCTTTGTATGGGTCGTACAGTAGTTCACTGTGTGAGGCCGGTAAGAGAAACGTGAGGCTTGAAATACAGTACACTAAAGTTGACTAGGTTTATTAGCCTAGGCTATGTTATCACTGCACTCCAACTTACAAGCTGACAACGGCCATCTTCTTAATGATTTCCTCCAAATATGGAGGACACTGATATGTTTTACATGTAGTGTGATGTTGGGTGGTGCTGCTAAACGGATTTCAAACCGGTAGCATGGTGGGCCTAGTACAGTAACTATACCTTCATCCGCTTCACTCCACAAAATTTGCTGATTTTAGGTAGGGCCTATAGAAAAGCGCCCATTGAAAGATAAAAACGTACGATTAAGCAAAACTTCATAGAATTTAACACGTTTCAAAAAAACTTGTCTTAAAAATTTAGGGCAACTTAAATTTCAGTATTATAGTAAACACCAACATTAAAATTCATACACTCTAAATATCAATCTTTCACAATCTCATCTGAAAATAGAAACTTAGTTTGCTTGAGAATATGTCAAAAATTGGTCAAGAAATCAAAATTCAGACCCATTTTATTTCTCCGTACGTTAAAATGATAACACAAAGTTTCACGCACAGAAATGCATCTTAACGAAAATACGGGAGCGATAGCGCAGGCGCATTTTAAATGTCTGGCAGTGTACAGTGAAAAGGCCATGTGATGAGTGTCGATTTACGCTTGCGTGCTTTTTTCTGGTACGCATTCTTGGAGAAAAGACGAAAAACAAAGGAAATGTAAGCGCAACACTTACAAAAGTAGATTCTTTAGAATAGCCGGCGGATCTGTCGATAAATCTATCGACCTTCGATTACATGGGTACATTCGCATCAATGATACATTTGGTTAGTCTGATTACGCGATACTCATGTTGCTTTCAAGCATTTTGAGTCAATTTCATCAAAAACTCATGTTTTTCTACTTCTGAGGAACAATTTCGTTTAGATAACCAGCCTTTTAAGCTTTTGAGCATCTTAGCTACAACGTAACCTAATCTTTGTAACATTTGGAGGTTATATAGGAAAGCCAGAGTTACTCAAAAAACAACTTTGAGATCATCGTTAATTATGTACAGAGAAGTCAACTGAACTTTCCCCGTCTAGGTGGGCCCGAAGTTCATGCACCTAAGGAATTACATTTTATGTTTCTTGAAGAAAAAATTAACTGTTTCCGTTATCAGCAACATAAACAAATTCTTTGATTTCTCCTCATTTTGTCCATGATGAATTCACAGAAGCTTGATATTTTATTTATCAAAGATAGAATATTTTTGTTTCGGCAAAATTACGAATATCCCAAAGTTCGTGCACCAATGATAAACCTCTGCAACTTGTAGCAGCTGTACCAGTTAAGCGTAAAAAAAGGCTTGAAAGAAAATACGGAAGAAAACATTTGAAAATAATAAATTCCAAAGTGCGTATTCATTGAAAATATGGCCAGCAACACTAAGCTCTAGTCTGCTAGTGAGCCACCATGTCAGTAAAGTGCTATGGACCATTATGCAATGGATATATATCACCAAAACAACAAACTTCCGATGGCTATTAACTTATTTCCTTACCTTGTAAACATGAAAAACTTAGTTTTCCGTATTTGAGGAGACGATCCCGAATCAAATGATTAAATCACTGAGTAAAACTTATACATTATCAGATGTATGACTCACTCCTACTACTCCCGGCAATGTCAGTCAAAGGTGAGTCATTGACATATGAAATAGTGACTCACATGTGCGACATTGTACCAAATTGTCAGTCACCAGAGTGACTCTGGGGTGGGTCAATTTTTTCAGACCCATTGACTTTGTACAGACTGACAGAGGGGATTGATTTGGGCTAAGTCTTTTCACAAAAAATGTCAGTAACCTAAGTGACTGAGGGGTACGTCAATGTACATGTTTTGTCCACCCACTTTGATGCAATGACTCACCTTGTCTGGGGTGTAGGTGGTGAGTCACACACAATTGACGAGTGAATTATTGCTAGAAATGTGTCAGAAACATTAATTTCTTGAAGTTTTGGCTATGCGATCTTTTACAGTGAAATTCCTCCGTAGAACTGAATTTTCTACGCTAAGCATTGTTACGCATACGCGAATATACACAAGTTAGAGAAAGAGCAACATGGGCGAGAACATTTCACTGGTGTTTTTCACGGGCATGTATATATCGCAAGAATTGGATTGCACTGTATGAGCTTTGCAACGCGTATAACGGGTATGTAAGCAGCACGAGGGTAAGAAGTCATCAATATTGCGAACGCAAATTCAGAGGCGAAATTAATTTTATTTGGGAATTAATGCAAATTTCTTGAAGTAAAAGTTTGTTGTTTCGGTGATGTTACATATCCGTTGTATAATGGCCCATTGCACTGTATTAACATGGTGGCTCACAAGTTTTGCACTGGATATGTTCCGTAAAGCATCCTTGCTTTTACGATGTAGCCTTGTCGGTACTTCGTTGAGGCAAAGGGTGGAGTTTGTGGATCTACATGTATAACTATTTGCTTGCACAAATTAAATATGGGTTTCTCTTTTAAGTATAGAACTTACTTCTGTTTGGTTTTTACACAATTGTCCAGTACAGATACAGATCTAAAGGTTTAAAAAAAAAAAATCAACTTTATAGCATTTGAGAAGGTGTTCTGAAAATCTCCAGAGGGAAGAGTAACCTTGCAGTCCTAGCTGATGAAATTAAAGACAATCAACGACGAAAGAGCCGACACTTTTACAAGTGTCTCATATGGTGATGATTCACATTGACAGGTATACTTCATTAGATTTACTTCCTTCAATTTATGTCGTAAAGCAACAGAGCATCATGTATCACAACATTTTTTTCTCTTATTTTTTTAGTTATTGATTTTTAAAAGTTGGGATATTATTTTTCATATTTTATATATGTGCATCAGAATTTTAGCTTTAAAATTGGAATTTTTAAATTATTGAACTTTTTTTTGGAGTATTGTAAAGATACAGTTTCTTCATACATCCATACAATATTTATTAATTATTTATTATTAAAAAATGTTCCATAATAAGAAGGCTTGTACATAAGGACATAGCAGAAATGTTGTTTAAATTTTAACAGCTGGTAAATGGTTGGCTATTGGTAAATTGTTTTTGCCTGTACATCTATGTGAATTTTAACTGATTTATGCAGGTTTTTGAGGTATGTGTTAAAAATATTGAGGAAATATTTAGACTTCATTGCTAGTAAAACTGATCATACAATTTTGATGACTGCAAAGAAATATTGTCTGTTTGTTTGCTATTTAATTTGACTTGCTTGCAATAAACTTTCTTCAAATTGGTCGATATGATTTAACTCACCAGAGCCATTCTCCAACAGGCCTGGGGCTGTTACATATGTGACAATTTGCGAATCCCTAAAAGACCAACATGGTGGGCTATTCTTCAGAATTGATACATGTGTGACATACTATGGCATGGCCAATTTGCTGGAATTTACTCATGTTTACTCATGATTAGGGATGAGTTTTACTTCAGTGATTAAGAGGATTTCTTAACGTATTTACTCACACGGGTGTGTTTACCATCGATTCTGGGAGGCATATCGGTGCCGTTCGGCAGCACAATAAAAGGGTGCCGAACAAAAGACGCACTTAACGCAGTAAGTGCGTTGAAATTTTGCACTAATCGCAATAACCGTTTGGTAATTGAACCTTTGCTGAATGTATAGTGCTGCTCAGCTAAAGCATCAAAGATTTTTTATACCAATATGGGTTTAAATATATATATTAAGCAAAGCCCGAACGAAAATAAACAATACCAAATTCATTGAATTATCACATTTAAATCTCAAGGTCGTCCATCTTTCCATGGTGCACATACTTGGACCACTGCAGCTGATCGATGACGCAAGACTGGAGAAGCAAAGCCCACCAGAATGGACAGCCGGGCAAAGTGGGGGGAAATTAATCAACGTCAACGATGGCCTAGTTCGTTCGACCTGATGATGATGTCATAATTAAAGGTATAAGGCTGTGTAGATGCCATCATTTTAGCAAAATTTTCATAAAAATCTGTTTAACATTGATAACAATTTTAGATCCCACGGATCAATTTGCATATTACATGCAAATTTTATGGTGTACTACCATGGTATTTTCTTGTATCTTTGTTTTTGAAATGTGTATTATAATTCTTAATTTTCAAATCCCAGTGATCAATTTGCATATTACACTGTAGATTCAAATTGTTTGGTGTACTACAGAGTGACCATGATATTTTCTTTTACCTTTGTTTTTGAAATATTTCATAATTCTATTTTTGAGTTTAAAGTGGTGCAACAAATTCTGACTAATAGTTTTTGATGTCTTTTCCACACCCCCAATCAAATTCCAGTAGGAATATACTTCCCAAAGAGGTAATAAAAAGAAGTTCATAAAGATTGTGAGCTGTTCGGCCAAGTCCCAATCATACATCATAAATTTTGCATGAATCAAAAACTGATCATTAATTAATAATGAAGGTCAGCTTTCCGTACAGTCCACTTGTCACCAGATATTGAATGGGTAAAGTCACTTTAGTATACAAGCCGATAGACGAGTCTATCGAGTTCAATACCACACAGCAGCAGGATGGTACGGAGAGATGGCAGGATGGCTGAAGTCCATTGTCCCTATTTATGCCCATCTTTCGCATTTGAAATTAACCAGCAAAGGATATTTTAACCGTGACAGGAAATGCAATACTTTCTTTAAAAGTTAAAATGTTTATACTAGGAAAAAGTTGAATAACCTTTATGGTGTATTCATATTCATGGTTACTCTCACAAGTTCAAAACCATATGCCATATGCACAAAAAGCATCTCTGTTTAACATGCACATACTTCCTTGTGCTTACATCATAAACATGCTGCACACATCGCGTATTACACACATACTATCATATATCTGTTTATATTAAATTTCAAATTTGCAAAGGCTCCAATATAAAAACAACTTAAAATTAAATTATTTGAAAAGAAGTGTGTACACGCATTGTGATTTATACCTGGTTTACACAGAAAACTCAAACTGAAGATTTCTCAGTACGAATGTTACTTTACTTTTCAGCTTACTTTGACATAGGTAATTAAAAACTAGTTTTGAGAATAAAAGAGCAAACTTTGGTGAAAAATATTTTCAGTTCGTTTCACCGTGTGTCTGCTTTTACAAGTATACATACTCCACACAACAAATATACGTATTAAAATGTGCATCTTATGGATTTCAGTGTTGCATACTGTGCATATGGTTACACTCAAATCCTACACAAATTTCGACTTCATTGGTATTCAGTGCATGCAACCAAGCAAGTTATTCTGATTGGTGAGAGATATATTTGAATATTCCTTGTTTTTCCTAGCAATTTCAATATGTTGATTTATTTTCACCAACTTGACAATGACCATATGTTATGGAACAACGGACTGCAAATTAGAGGTGAATCCCCTCTCAACCAATCACATTGCAGGAAACAAACTTTGGTGTCCATGAAAACTTTGATCAGTCATAACTCAGATCAGTTAGGGCAACAAGTTAGATTGATATATTTGCTGTTTTCATAGATTCTTTAAGAAGATGGCTAACCATGAACAGGAATGTAACTTGCTGCAAACATCCATCTGCATGTCAGTGTTGCATCTTCGCAGTTTTGTTAAGGAAGACGTCAATCTCCTTGAGAAAGACATTTGAGGTAATCAAATTTCATTATATTTGATATATCTAGCAATTATTTTGCAGCTTTCTGGAACAGAAATCATGAATACATACAAGTTTAACACTTAGTAATAGCTTAAAAGTGTATCACACTTTTTTTGGAAGAAGTATTGGCAATAGTGTATCCTGACCTTAAAAACAACGAAGACGGCAAATTTTCATCCTTTGATAAATCTAGTTCAGGAGAATTCTTTGCCGGGTCAATCTTTTGCTTTAAAAATATGCATGTTTGGGAAAATATACATGTTGCGGAATCTTTGCCTAATAGAAATGAACACTTGCTGAATCTTCACCTAAGCAAAAATGAACAAAAGGGTATAGGCTTGAAGAAGGAATGTACTGTATATATAAGTTTGGCAATTGACTGCTGCATAAACTTGTTGCATGCAAAGTGAGGTTGTATCTCACTATCCTAAATACAAGTTGAGGTTGGGTTCTTGCTCTTTCTGCAATAATATCAACACATGATGTCACATTATTAATGGTTATACATTTCAGAGGTTTGTCTCCTGCTTATACCGTGAATAAATTTGAAATTTCATATTTAGGTCTTGAAATCTTAAGTTGGAATTTATGGGCTTTTAAGGTTTGTTTTGCATTTTGATGCTATTTTGTTTTTGCCCCTTCCGCGGACATATCAGGAAAATTCCCCCTTGCAAGATCATTAAAAGTAATATTTGATGCACCCAGGGGCATATCTTCACTTCAGGCCCAATTTATTAAAAAAGAAATAATTTATTTGTTAAAAAAATATGTGTCTACAATCACACAATATCACCCCCTTCCCCGCCACCACCACCACTAATGCAGTGTCAAAGGTGGTACTGCGTTACATCGTGGGCCCGCTTACGGGCCTCTGGCAAGACCTTTAGGGCGAAGCCTTGGTTGGGATGAAGGGGGTAAAGGCCTCAGAAGCTCCAAAGATTTCTTGTTTTTGATGCTCCAAAATGACTAAATATCAACACAATATTTGATAATTTGATTGATGAAAGGAAGATGATTTTTATTATAATGTTAAAATCAACTCAAATAATCATTTGAATTACCATTTCTAAACAGGCAGAAGGAAAATTGTCCCATCCCAGCAAATTGAGTAAATTCGGGAAAAATTGTGGGGCTCATGGGCGAAGCCTTGCAATTAGCCTGGGTCCAGGGGTCAAACCCCGAAAGCTCTGAAGATTTCTTAATTTTTATGTCCCACAATTGTATAAAATCAGCACATGTAAGTGTAAAGAAAATATAAGTGATGAAAAGCAGACAATTTCGTATTTGTTTAAATCTATTCTGATAAGTATTAGTAGAATTTCCCAGCAAATTGAGAACATTTGGGGAAAATTGTGGAGCTCATGGGCGAAGCCCTGGAAGCAGCGGCGTAGGAACGTATTTGAATTGGGGGCCAGATTTGATCTTTTGCCTCAACAAACCTCAGTACCAACGTGTATGAGTATCTTATCACGGTCCAAAAACTATTTGTCAAGGAGAGGTGTTATTGAACACATTGGTAAAAATTTGGCACCATTTGATACAAATTGCACAAAAATGAACGAAATTGCACAGAAATTAAAAGTAAATTTCACGAAAATAAGGACGTTTTATGAAATTGACAAATGAAGGAAATTACACAATAATTGATGCAAATATGACAAAAACGAAGGAAGGTGCACAACAATTTAAGCAACTTTCATGAAAATAAAGGAAATTTGAAGATAATGTCCCGAAAATGAACAAATTTTTCAAAAATTGAAGTAAATATGAAATAAATTGCACAAAATTTATATCAAATTTCTCGAAATTGAAGACAACTTCTGAAAAATTACTGAAAATAAAGGAAATTGCACGAAAATTGAAGCAAACTTAACGAAAAGGAATACAATTTTACAAAAATTGATTGATACTTCTTGAAATTTTCCCAAAATTGAAGATTTCCAAAAAAAAATATGCCATGGAATCTGACTGGCTGACTTGACTCGTCAAAATTAATTCATTATTGGGAGAACCAAAATGGTGCTTTCCCCCTCCCAGTAATTTTTTGTGTGAGGGGCCTTGGCCCCCTAGCTCCCTGGTTTCTATATGCCCCTGCTAAGAAACTTGGGTCCAGGGGTGAAGATTTCTTGATTATGATGCCCCACAATTGTTTGAATTCAACACAAATTTATAAAATGTACTGTTGAAAAAAGACAGTATCAAATTCAAATGTTAAAATTTACTCAGAGAACTGGACAGTTTGGGAGCAATCCGAAAACTGGGTACTTTGAAATACCCAAAAAATTGGGTACTTTTATGTATTACGTCATTGCATGAGCCTACACATTTGACTAGCCCACACTAAACATATAGGTTTCTCATTTTCCTCTCCGGATTGTCTGAAATTTCAATGTATATTCTGAAATTTTGGAGACTGATAGTAAATAGATATTCAAAACTTTTTGCCGCTGCTTTTTAAAATTCACGGTTGCCTTTTTGAGAAAATCAATCAAACAGATTAGGGGCAGTCTGTTTTGTTCATTTTCTCAAAAAGTCGACAATGAATTTCAAAAAGTAGCAGCAGTAAGTATTTAATTTCTATTTACTATCCGTCTCCAAAATTTCAGGATATCCATTAAAATTTTGGACAATCCGGAGCGGAAAATGAGAAACCACATATGTTTAGTGTGGGCTAATTAAATGTGTAGGCTCATTCCATGACGTAATATATAAAAGTACCCAGTTTTTTGGTATTTTAAAGTACCTAGTTTTTCGGGTTGCTCCCGACTGCTGGATAAGCATTTAGTTTACCATTTCTAAACAGGCATAGGGCAATAGGATATATTTCCCTTGAAATTGAGGAAACTCAGGTACATGGACGAATCCCTGTTCTGAAGATGTTTTGGTTTTGAAGCCCCAAAATGGCTAAAAATCAACAAAGAGTTCCCACATGTAAATCGTAGGGTCCGGGAGCGAAGCAAAAAACAGGATCCATAAGAAGAAGTCCCGTTTAAGGGCCCTTTGGAAGGGGTCCAAGGGACGAATGAATGTTGAAAACTATGAACATATTCCTTCAACAATCATTTTCAATATTTCTCCTGTTTTTAAATCTCAATACAATATTCAATACAATTTTACCTTTCAGATTTGTTGTGCAGATCAATCCAGGGCCAGAGAAAGGGTCAAAACAGAAAAAGAGAGGGAAAGAAGTATTGAAGCATTCGCACCAAAGTACTTGCCTTGGCCAATGCCATAGCAAAATTTCCACAGTGGATGGATTGTATAGAAAGTCTTAACTCTTTACAGGATTATTCCCATGAATTTTCATAATCTTTATATGATTGAAGACAATAAAAGAAACAAGTTATTTCCTCTAGTGTACAATCTCAATCATATACATGATTATGATAATCCATGGACTATTTCCTTTTAGAACAGAGTTAGCTATTTAAAAAAGGATTAAAGGAGTTATGAACATGTAAATGACAGCATTATTTACTACAAAAACATTTCAAAATCTGTTCGAAAATAGCCATTTCAATGTTTTTTAAAAGCAGCACCTGATTGAAAAGTGAGGGCACTCGTTTTTGCCTTATTTAAAAGATACATCATCCACAACAGATTTATGAACTTCATGCTTCTATATCCCACAGATGACGTGATGGCAAAGGTCACTTGAATATTCTTAATAAGCAGAAAATTGATATACCGTTGCATGCCAGATAAGCATTTGATTTTTGGGGGACCCTAAAAACACAATCTCACTCTTCGGTGCAGTGCTCCTTTAATAATTTGTTAATGGCCATACCATACCTTTTTATTATCTTATGTAATTTCATTGTAATCTGTCACAATTCTTTGAATGAGAGAGGCTTAATTTTCTCCATTTGATATTAATTCTTCATTTTAAAACTGAAAATTAGATAAAATAGATTGAATTTGAAGAGTTTAAACTTGTATTTTAACATGAAAACCTCCAGACTGAAAATGCTATTTATCCTGTCTTTAACAAAGTTGTTGAATGGTATAGCCGTTTATGAGTTGGGTTGGAAGGTGAGTGGAAAACTGGTAGGTGAAGGGAGAATGTTTTTAGAAGAGAGGGTGTATTTTTGAGTGGAGGTTTTAGAGTGGAAGGTGAGTTGTAGAGTGGATGGTGGGTTTGAGAGTGGACGGTAGGGTTTGAGAGTGGACGGTGGGGTTTTAGTAGATTCTAATTTTTCATGCAGTAAATCTTCATCAAGGATATATGTTAACTTCTTTCTTTAAACACCAGTCAATGCAGTTTTATAGCTGAATGAAAGAATATTTGTAGCCAATTTATGGGTGTGAATTTACACATTTTACATAAATAAGCCTAAAAATAAAGAGAGAAATACAGAAAAACAATCATTAGATCAGTTTGAGCAATTCAAATGCTCCCCAGTCTCAGGGAAACTGCTGTGGTGGTGCTTCAAACTATATGTTGCAATTGGGTGTTTTGCTTCAAATGTTTTCAGGAGTGTTAAGGGTTATTTGGCTTTTAAAACATCTCATATATTGTGATTTTTCAAGTAGGGTACACAAGTATAATAAGATGTTCCCATACTACAATTCAATATTTGTGGATCACAACCACAAAACGTCGTGGTTTTGCAACTTTTGCTTTTCATTGGTAGATTTTAATGTTGTCATCATTTATCACCATAAGCCTAGTGGCTTATTGACACACTGCTTCAGATCATCGATTGGATAATGATGAGTTGTGTTGGGTTGTAGAATGTAATGTTAATGTTATATGTGTAATGTTGTGTCTTAAGTGTAGTATGTTTTATGAAGTTTTTTAATGTAGTATGTTTTGTTTACATATATTGAGTGAAAAATAAAGCTTCTTGACTAAACCTGTTATGATGTTTTCAAGCTCTGTTGTATTTTTAACAAAGTATTTACAATCCAGCATTTACAGTCAAATTAGGGAATACGGTTACCGTAAAATTTACGTTTTTTGTATGAAAACACTGCTGCCATGACTTTTACCGTTTTTTTTCTTTTCTTTTTGTAGTGTTTTGAATCTACGGTCCAGCATTTACGGTATTTTAAATTTATGGTCCAGCATTTACGGTATCTAAAATCTACGGTACAAGCATTTACGTTTTACTTAAATTTCACGGTCCATCATTTACGGTATTAGAAATCTACGGTCCAGCATTTACGGTTTACTAAAATTACACGATCCAGCATTTACGGTATTTGAAATTTACGGTTTGCTTAAAATTTACGGTCCAGCATTTACGGTATTTAAAATCTAGGGTCCAGCATTTACGACTTACTAAAATGTTACGGTCCAGCATTTACGGTTTACTAAAATTATACAGTCCAGCATTTACGGTGTTTGAAATTTACGGTTTGCTTAAAATTTACGGTCCAGCATTTACGGTATTTAAAATCTAGGGTCCAGCATTTACGACTTACTAAAATGTTACGGTCCAGCATTTACGGTTTACTAAAATTATACAGTCCAGCATTTACGGTGTTTGAAATTTACGGTTTGCTTAAAATTTACGGTCCAGCATTTACGGTATTTAAAATCTAGGGTCCAGCATTTACGACTTACTAAAATGTTACGGTCCAGCATTTACGGTTTACTAAAATTATACAGTCCAGCATTTACGGTGTTTGAAATTTACGGTTTGCTTAAAATTTACGGTCCAGCATTTACGGTATTTAAAATCTAGGGTCCAGCATTTACGACTTACTAAAATGTTACGGTCCAGCATTTACGGTTTACTAAAATTATACAGTCCAGCATTTACGGTGTTTAAAATTCACGGTTTGCTTAAATCTAACGGTCCAGCATTTACGGTATTTGAAATCTATGGTCCAGCATTTACGGTAAAACTAAAATTTACGGTTACATTGGGTAAAATGTAAGGTTTTTTAATGGAAAAACTGCTGCCATGATTTTCACCGTTTTTTACGGGTTTTTTTTACAGTGTAGATTAGCTTGAAATAATAGATAAGTCTGTGAATCATGTTCTATGCGTTCACACTGTATGCAAAAATATGTGTGGTCGTTTGGAATGAGTGTCCGCGCACTCGATACTGGAACGCGCGTACACCCTTATGTACGCAATGCATCAATAGCATTCCGTTTAGGCTAGGCGCATATGCAACAAGATTTTGCTACAATCTGAACGTCAGTATGCACTTTAGGACTAAATCGTTAATTATTTGATAAAAGTGATCGTAAATTTATTCTTGGTCGACTGGTTTACTCAAGATCGAATAAACGCTAAGATAAAAAAAAATGTAAATTCCATCAGTTATCCTCTTAGGTCTAGCGCCAGTACAGCCTAACATGTTAGAGTGTAAGCGTAGGCTTGTGTTGCATAAAGGATTTTTAAGGTTGAAAATCTTTAGAAAAAACTATAATTTTTTGCAAACTATCAAATCTTTGAATGTTATTTCAGAATACATAGAAGGTAGTCTTAGAGTGAAAGTCGCGAAAGTGGGCTATAAAATGTTCTTCAAGCATTGAAAAATAATAGTGGAATAAAAATTCAAATTTTCTCACTATATTTTTTATTCAGCCTTTAAAAAATGTTTTGAATATAATTATTCATAAAACGTCCCTATTATTATTATCTTTATTATTATCTTGATATCATTATTATTATTATTATCATCATTATTATTATTATTATTATTATTATTATAATTATTATTATTATTATTATTATTATTATTATTATTATTATTATCATTATCATTATTATTGTTGTTGTTGTATTATTATAATTATGATTATTATTATTTTCATTATTATTACTATCATAATTATAATTATTATTATTATCATCATCATTATTATTATTTGCAAAAAACTGAAGAGCGCTGAAGTTCTTACTAATTGCTTTTTTCGAATTTCAAATCAATCATGCAAGATCTGATGTTATGTTCACAAAGCTATTGAAGCTTTTTTTTAAATCCCTTTATTAATAATTCTTTTCATTCACAGCCACCTGACACAAAAGCCTGATTTTCTTCGAGTTTGATTGGTCATAGCTTTAACCCTTCAAACATTCGGGTATTTATCCTTGTATGTAACTCTAATAATGAGGAGTATCCCTCTATCATACAGTAAATCTGATGATCGCGACGCGCTTATCTGGTGTAATTGTGCATTTGAGACACAATACTTCCTAGTCGCGCTAACAGTAATAACAAGCAATATTAGGCAGATGGTAAGAGATCTGAATGTTAGCTTATGACTTCATGGGGCGATTGAGGCTTTACTTTGAGAAAGATTACCTTTGTCTTCGTCGTACGTTTTTGTGCGGTTTTACCAATAGATACTCATTTTGATTATATTTAAAGACATTGTGAAGAAACTTTCCAGCTGCTTTACTACATCGCTGCGGCATAACAGACATTTTTGCTGATTTATTTCTTACCTAGATGAAGTTGTTGAGAGTTTCATTCTCAAACTAACTTTTGGAGGAGTAATCTTTCTTGACGATCCTTCAAAGGCTTCTCTTCTTTCAAAATCAAGTCTTTCAGATGGTAACTTTCATTTCTTGATAATCATTAACTTTATCACCATTAAAGGGAAGACTAATGGAATAAATGTGTCTTTACACGGATTTCGTTTTTCACAGGTTCCAAGGAACATAATCGACAAAAATTCCACTTAAAATATTTATCTGGTGTAGATGTGTTTTTACCTTACACTGAATTGTGTTTTAATGATAATTTTCTTCGTATACATCTCTTATAATAACTTATTTTAACATTTATAAGTGATTTTAACATTTATAACTTCAAACTACAATTTATCAATGTTCTGAGAGGAAACACGGTTTGCTGTATCTGCAACTGACTTCATTGTACTCATTATCCGTTATCTTTGCTGCAGAAGAGAGTGTAGATAAGATGCTCTTAATGTGTCGGTTGATGTTGATTATTTCATAAATCAAATTCGATGAAATAAGTAGCTTCTAAGAACTTGAACGAAACGGGATTTTTTTGTATGACATCATGTTTGTGTTTGGATATATTCTACGTGTAATTGCTTTAATCTTGATATCATCGTTATTTAGATTTAAATGAGAATTCAATACACTTTGAGCAAGTCAGGAACTGTTTTTAAGAGGGTGTTTTGTTTAGCAGTTAAAAGAAACCATATTGTGCATATGGAAGCTGCTACTTGCTCTTTTCTGCGATGCCTCCTACGAGATCTTCCACCTCACATCAAGTGATTAACATACCAGTAACAGATTTGCAAACTATCAGTGAGGATTTATTACGTAACTTTGAGCTTGTTGGGACTACAGATGTTAGCACTGGAACAATTCTTGCCATTTTTTCAGAAACAAATGAAATTTGGGGAACAGAAAACAACGAGCTAGTAGCAACTGTACAGTCTGGTGAGTATGATCAATGATGAGGTCGTTATCTGTAAAGTTTAAAGAAAGGTTTTGTTTCATAAATACATTCTAAAGTGAACGCCGCCGTGCTGGTACCATCACTTCAAGTTTTTAATTTCCCTTATGGATAGCGAGAAATCCGTTATATAAATAATTACGCATGTAAACCCATATGCTAGATCTGGCGAATCAGTGATTGATAACATCGCAGATTTTTCGCAATCAACAAGGAAAATTGCAAACCGGACGTGACGTCATCAGCACGGCGGCGTTCAGTTCTGAATTTATTTATGGGACGATACCTTTCCTTTAAGCTTTTTCACTTTAGTACTACGTTAAAACTTTAAACCACTTTATTGAAAATATAAGTGCAAAAACACATTTTTCTTCCATGTTACTGTCATACATCAATCAAGATTTGTTCTAAAAGTACCTCTTTCTTCTATCAACACTGTTACATATAGAGTGCTTTCAATTGCAAAAACCATTCTTGAATGTAGGCACCATATATCTGAATACAGTGAATGAAAATCATCCCGTCTAATGACTTATTAAAACATATTCATCCATTTTTAAACGGTCATTGCTTTATCTATTGTGCAGGTGTAAATCACCAATTTTATTGCTGTTTTCGTCACCGATACTAACAAGCATTATATCTTGTTCTGCAAAAAGTTCCTCTTCGGGGAAACTTCACCAAAATTTGACAAGGCATGTGAATCCAGGAATTCACCGTTGTTCACCTGCTCGTCTCATAATCTGTTTTTCATACACTAGGAAGATTACATATTATATATTTATTTGTTTTTCCACTTCTTCGATAATCTGGTTTTTATAATTACTGATTTGGAAAACAGTTTTGGTCTCGGCGATCAGGAGACCTTTTATGGAATTATCCCAAAATTTCCAGATTCAAATTTGGTAATCATGGTAATGGTATACAATCATATGGAAATCATATCATCTAGAGATCAATAAAATTAAGAAATTTACAGGATTTGAAGCTTTCATAATACATGATAACATAATATCATAAGAATGATCTTTTCGAGGTGTTACAAGTTTTTTCTTCTTAAAGAAGCATTTGTTGTTGTTTTACATTACCATAAATGGCGAACCAAATCACACTTTTATATCATCAGTTTGTGTTAAAGATCTATGGACAAGTAGCAATAACTTTACTTTAATTGGGAGACAATATGCTATGTACCGTTAAAATAACAAAAAGTTTCATCAAATTGGATCAAGAGTTGACCATTTTACAGCATTTTGAATTTTATGGCCTTATTATAATAAATTCTGCTAATTTTGTTGAAATTTCATGAGATCACAAAAAGAAAACGTTTTAATTTCCTTAAGCTAAGTTATCGTTTTTCAATTCTTCACCAATCTTGATTGAACGGGAGTAGTTGAAAATGACCAAGAAGTTTCGAATGTGCATCATAACCCAATCGAAGCTTAGCAGGAGAATACATTCTGGCGAATTTCAGTAACTGAAACTTGGGACGGAAATTTAAAGAATTGCATTAAAAATTTGAGTTGTCTTTCTTTTATACATCACACCTTGTACATATATTAAACATTCTTCAAACTTTGATTAGCCACATCTTCGAAACTGATGGTGCTGGTGTCCGTATATGACAGTATGCCTTTAAAAAAACAAATTATTCTTTAGATAGGAAGCACACACAGAGACTACGGGGAACAAGTTGTGATTGTATCGACCATTACTGCGCATGTCTTGACTCCCGAATGGGAGAATTATAAAGTCCCAATTGGGGGGAGCGTGCCGGACTGTACGATTGATACATAAACGAAAAATGACATAAATGGTATAAGTGATAATTTAAATTTCAAAAAGCAAGAAATGATGAAGCAGGTTGATTGGCAACAAATTGAAAAATATCATTTAAAATGTAAAATATGATATCTACAAAAATTGAATACTGATTTGAACTGGAATAAGAAAAGGGTAACATATATGTTTTTAGAGCAATTTTCTTGAAAATGCGTAATTCTTATGTAGATTAACTTGTGCATCCAACATTCTCTGATAGTTTCATTTTCGACTCACTAAATATCGTTTTATTCCCAGCCCTAGAAGGTTTTCTCACACGTGATATTCACCATCGTTTGCTTAGTACTTTAGTATGATTATTACCATATGTCTTCTTCATGTCTCTGATGTCCTTTGTTTTGACTTATCAAACAGTTGAAGATAGCATTCCGGCTGTCTTTCACTTAAGTCTTGCCACTTAAGTTTTTTAGAATATACCAAATGCATGCAACACCCTTTATGTAAGCTTTGTTACACCTCATAAATCACTCACTCTGCTATTATGAAAAACATTCATTCTTTTAGTGTTTAATTGAAACCACTTATGGTAAGCTTTTAAGAGCCCATATACTCAAAAAGTCTTAGCAAGCAAATAAATACAACGATTTTATACCGCATAATGATAATAAACAGAGCGCAGGTTGTAACAAGATTTACAGCATCTGCTTACGGTAGCAAAAGTATCTTCGGTTATGTTCAACCATATGTATGTATGTTTCCTTTGTTTCTGTTTTAAATTAAATGAAGGCTGATTTATGTGAAGTCTGATGTACAGAAAGGGCACGGAATTTTGGATATGATTTTTCTTACGGGGATATCGTTTTCATATAATCGTCATTAATTGTTATTAATACCTATGCAATCTTTGCTATCATGAATTTCAATGATTGAAAACTGTCTTTAAAATCTAACTCGATATTCACGAAGAGGAAGTTTTGATACAATTTTCATGTATTCTGAACTTTTATTTAACTTTGTTGCCTACATTCTGACAGCAAACTGATTAGACATTCTGATTTCAATGAAAATTAATCTGTTGAATAATCCGCAAACGTTTAAAATTTTTATCTGACACAATTGTTAACCCCGGACCTTCCTTATGCATATTGCCTTGATGAAACACAAGATCAGATTGATTATCATAGGTCATACCAATGAATGCTACACTACATTTGATAACATGGAAAAGGTTTTTCTTAAACAATAACAAAAGCCAGATGTCTCCATAATACGTAAATTAACTGTTTCCTTTCCTTAAAGGAATATGCCCATGTTTTTTTTTTTTTTGTGTAAAATTATATTTAAAAGAGCAAACTTTAAGAACCAATTTGGTACAAAAATCAGATTGATATCATATTTCGTTCAGGAGATATGAAATTTTGAAAATTTCCTAATTGCATTTTAAAGTGTTTGCACAGTGTGATGCATTTCTGTTTGATGATGTCATAGAGACAATTCCACTGCAAATGTTTATGTATTTCTTTGAACGTGAATTGGTTGTTTCCGTATGATTAGAAACAATTTTCCAAAATTGAGGAAAGCAGGGTATATTTGGCAAGATTTGGCAATATAAATACTAAACTATTATCAATTTATTTTTCTAGCAGATTTTACTAATAAAAAAAGATTGATTTTAATGAAATACATAAACTTTGTGGGAGCATGTGTTGCCGTGATGTCATACTGAGCCTTTTCCTATTCGTGTATTAGTATTTAATGTGAACTTTAAAATTTGAATATCTCCTGATAGGAATAAAATATTAACATGATTTTTGTACTAATTTATTTCTAACATTGTTCTCTTTGTCATAAGAGGTTACAAAAAATGTACTTATTCTTGGTTGTATGTAGAACTAGCATAACAAGAGTCAAAATTGTATAAATGCTTATTCATTTTCTAGGCCAAATTATCAAAGTTCCAAAATGTCTATACATACGAAATTCTTGATGCTGTTATATGTATATATCAAGAGATTATAAATTAGATATCAAATTAGAATAGTAGACCACAAACCTCTTTACAGAAAATTAAGGGTATAAAACGAGATTTTTGAGGCTTTTTCTTCTTTCTTTCTCGATTTAGTATGTTTTGAATTTATTCTTATAAATTTGTTGTAGTTTTTGCACTTAGGTTCTTCATTTAGACGTTCTCGTTACAGCGGTCTTTGTTACAAAGATTTTCGCTAGAACAATATTTTTGCTCATCTTTTACAAATATAACTTTTTACTGAAAATAGTACCTATATTGTTGTTTAGTGTTCCAAATGAGGCAAATACTGTGCGGGAGTGATTTTCGTCCTTCACCCTTCATTCGTTCAGTGCATGAAACCTACACGTTTAGAGGAAATCTGGTTTCAACAAAGTTGTGAATGGAATGGTTGCTGGTGCTATTTTTGTTGGGTAGTATGTTAACAACCGTTAAATACCTAACTTAACACTTCTCCTTCCCCGCCAAGACTATAAAATTTGATCCTCGGCGGCTTGATTAAAATGTAAACATCTCAGAACTGTTTGTACTGGGTACCATTTGATTATCATTCTCTATGGTGAGAAACATTACGTTGAGTCGACTACTTTGATCAAGTCCGCCTTTAAAAGATTGTCATTTTGTTCAATATCTAATGTGATAAAGAGATCTTTAAAATTTTGAATCTTTTTTACAAATCTTATTTGTACCGAGTAGCCTACATTATTGTTTCACTCTTTGGGTAATACAATTTTTCCTGCTGGCAAGCTGGGTACCCTGTCTTACTCTGGTTATCAGGACGATAAACTGTCATTTGAAATTGTTTCACTAAAACAATGAACCTTGCGTGATGTGTAATTGTGGCACCAAAAGTGTTTTTCCGTGTTTTCATTTTACTTTTTAGACGGTGTTTATGCTAAAAATCTTGTTTTTGTTTATCACTTACCTGGCTTACTTTTTTCTCAGCTAGTAACTCATATGCTCTTTTTATGAAATTTCTTAGGGTGTTCAATCATCTATACTAGCTGTTTGAAACCTGTTTCATTTCGAGTGTGCGGAAGCAAAATATAAAAGAGCCCCATAAGTAAATTGACCTGCTTGTAATGTTTCAGTGGATCCGTGGCACATCTAAAGTTGTCAATGTTTCTTCACATTTGATCAATTGCTGGTATTGGGATTTATCCATGTTTTAAACATATTTGAAATGCATTACATTAATTCACCTTTTAAATGAAATACAAGAGCTGGCTTTTGTTAAAGATCAATTTAAAACTCTAGTCCTTCTATGGAAGATTATCTGAACTAAATAGAGTCACTATCACATGCTGTCCATTAGTTGAAACAATTCATCAAGTTGTGACCAACAAATTCAAGGGTTCTCCAAGTTGAAACACCTTTCTCAAACACCTCTTTTTCTGGATCCACCCCTGTTTCTCACTTTGGATTTGATCAAACACCCCCTTTTTCCTGGATCCACTTCTGTTTCTTACGGTGGATTTGATCAAACACCCCCTTTTTCCTGGATCCACTCCTGTTTCTTACGGTGGATTTGATCAAACACCCCCTTTTTCCTGGATCCACCCCTGTTTCTTACGGTGGATTTGATCAAACACCCCCTTTTTCCTGGACCCACTCCTCTTTCTTACGGTGGATTTGATCAAACACCCCCTTTTTCCTGGATCCACCCCTGTTTCTTACGGTGGATTTGATCAAACACCCCCTTTTTCCTGGATCCACCCCTGTTTCTTACGGTGGGTTTGATCTAACACCCCCTTTTTCCTGGATCCACCTCTGTTTCTTACGGTGGATCTAATCAAGCACCCCCTTTTTTCTGGATCCACTCCTGTTTCTTACGGTGGATTTGATCAAACACCCCTTTTGACAGGACCCACCTCTGTTTCTTACGGTGGATTTAATGAAGCACCCCCTTTTTTCTGAATCCACCTCTGTTTCTTACGGTGGATTTGATCAAACAACCCCTTTTGACTGGATCCACCTCTGTTTCTTACGGTGGATTTGATCAGACACCCCGTTTTTCCTGGATCCACCTCTGTTTCTCACTTCGGATTAGATCAAACATCCCCTTTTTCCTGGATCCACCCCTGTTTCTTACGGTGGATTTGATCAAACACCCCCTTTTTCCTGGATCCACTCCTGTTTCTTACGGTGGGTTTGATCTAACACCCCCTTTTTCCTGGATCCACCTCTGTTTCTTACGGTGGATTTAATCAAGCACCCCCTTTTTCCTGGATCCACCTCTCTTTCTTACGGTGGATTTGATCAAACACCCCCTTTTTCCTGGATCCACCTCTGTTTCTTACGGTGGATTTAATCAAGCACCCCCTTTTTTCTGGATCCACTCCTATTTCTTACGGTGGATTTGATCAAACACCCCCTTTTGACTGGATCCACCTCTGTTTCTTACAGTGGATTTGATCAAACACCCAGTTTTTCCTGGATCCACTTCTGTTTTTCACTTTGCATTAGATCAAACACCTCCTTTTTCCTGGTTCTACTTCTGTTTCTTACGGTGGATTTGATCAAACACCCCCCTTTTTCCTGGATCCACCTCTGTTTCTTACGGTGGATTTGATCAAACACCCCCTTTTTCCTGGATCTACCCCTGTTTCTTACGGTGGATTTCATCAAACACCCCCTTTTTTCCTGGATCCATTCCTGTTTCTTACGGTGGGTTTGATCAAACACCCCCTTTTTTCCTGGATCCACTTCTGTTTCTTACAGTGGATTTGATCAAACATCCCTTTTTCCTGGATCCACCCCTGTTTCTTACTATGGATTTGATCAAACACCCCCTTTTTCCTGGATCCACCCCTGTTTCTTACGGTGGATTTGATCAAACACCCCCTTTTTTCTGGATCCACCCTTATTTGTTACTATGGATTTGATCAATGTTGGAGATTATAATTTCCTAAAAATTGTTATTTAACCAAATTAAGTCTATCAACTTATGTTCATATCTTAATGTACTACTATTCATACGCATTTCAACAAAGAAAACACAGGCGCTGATTGTGACAGTGAACTCCCTTATACATGCTCGTGGATGCAATTACTACCTATTAGCGGTTTGCCCACAAATATACAATTTATTTTCATTATGAAATTTAAAAGAGAAAGCCCCGACTGCACGACAAGAAAATTCCTCCCTGGAGCACTTTTTGTAAGAAACACTTAAATTTCAATTTGAATTTGAGATTAAAAGATGAAATTGTAAATTAGAATCAATATTTTGTGCCTAAATGCTAAGCCGTAGGCTGAATTTAAGAGGCTCACCACTATTGGCACATTTAAGAAGCTTTGGTTGAGTAATCTTTTCATTTGAATTGCAAACAAAAAAATTCCCAGGGTGTTCAATCATCCATACTATTTGTCTGCAACCTGTTTCATTTATAATGTGCGGGAGCAAAATATAAAAGAGTTCCATAAGTAAATTGACCTGCTTGTAATGTTTTAGTGGATCCGTAGCACATCTAAAGTTGTCAATGTTTCTTCACATTTGATAAATTGTTGGTATTTGGATTTATCCATGCCTTAAACATATAAGAAATGCATTACACTTAGTCTATATTTACCTTTTAAATGAAATACAACAGCTGACTTTTGTTAGAAATCAATTTAAAACTCTGTCCTTCTATGGAAGATCATCTAAACTAAATAGAGTCACTATCACATGCTGTCCATTAGTTAATACAATTCATTAAGTTGTGGCCAACAAATTCGAGGGTCCTCCAAGTTGAAACACGTTCCTTATACACCCCCTTTTTCTTGGATCCACCCCTGTTTCTTACGGTGGATTTGATAAATGTTGGAGATTATAATTTCCTAGAAATTGTAATTTAACCAAATTTAATCTATCAACTTATGTTCATATCTTGATGTACTACTATTTATACGCATTTCAACAAAGAAAACACAGACGCTGATTGTGACAGTGAACTCCCTTATACATGCTCGTGGATGCAATTACTACCTATTAGCGGTTTGCCCTCGAATACACAATTTATTTTCATTATAAAATTTAAAAGAGAAAGCCCTGACTGCACAACGAGAAAATTCCTTCCTGGAGCAGTTTTTGTAAGAAACACTTAAATTTCAATTTGAATTTGAGATTAAAAGATGAAATTGTAAATTAGAATCGATATTTTGTGCCTAAAAGTTACGCCGTAGGCTGGATTTAAGAGGCTTACCATTATTAGCACATTTAAGAAGCTTTGGTTGAGTAATCTTTTCATATGAATTGCAAACTAAATTGTAGGAAATGAAAGTACTTTGAAAATATACAGGGATGCGTGGTTCATTTAGCCTGTTAATGCTGTATTTGTAAGGAAAGTAAAATGAGAAAATTGCATTTAAATAATAAGGTTGGGTCTCGAATATGCCTTGGTACTACTTTGTGAAAGTGAACATCGTGAGAGAATTTTTTTGTAATCGGTAGCAAAACCTTTGTTACTTGACCCAATGTTCAAACTCAGAAAGATTAAAAAATGTGTCTAATAAGTGTTAGCATGCGGGTAACAGCTCTTCAAGGAGTGTAAAAGAGATCCTTTTAAAGGTTAACGCCCATCCATCCAAGCCTATCTTCAGGGGAGTGTAAAAGAGATCCTTTTAGAGCTTAACGCCCATCTAAGACTTGAAATGAACAAGCAAGTACAGTTCAGGGGATTCTCCTCTTATGGAGAAAATTATTTTCCCCCGAAGAAGGGAAAATCTCAGACGCCGTTTTGAAGATTACGCATGATGCCTCTACCGAAACAGCGTGATGCTATGGCATACAACTTGTATGGGCTCTAGACATTTTATAACCAAGTAGGTCAATTTCATTTTTGCATTTTCAAAATCTATACTTATTAATCTACAAATCATCTGGTTCCCAAATAGACATCCACCATGCCATTTAAGAAGTATTTAATGACAAACTTACAAATTCTGGCCTATTTTCGCTGGGGATTATCGAAGTAACGTAGACACCATCCAGTGCCAAACAAGAAAGAGAATTTTCATTGCACAAACAAGGCAGCCTGATCACTGCGCACATGCAATGACCGCATATAAGCTAATGAAAAACCGTAGGCCAAAGCATTTGTAAATGGAAATCCGGAAGTTACATAATTTACATAGGTTTTCCCCTCTTCGGGGTAAAATAATTTTTCTCCAGAAGAAGGGAATCTACCGAACTGAAGTAAGACTTATATCATGTACACCGATGGTTGTTACGTCTGCTTTCATTTACATTGTTATAAACCTTTCAAAACCCGCCGAGTTTAGCCGAACTCCCTTTCTTCAACCAATCAATTAATCTTTCTAGGTTTCCAAATAGGACACGCCCACCATAGCAATGCGGTAACTATGTGGGGCAAACACACCTCAAATCCGCAATTGTGCAGTACCAATGCGTTGATATTTAGATGTTTGCGAGGCCTGCCGCAAGCTTTTAATCATTTATGACATTTCTCCGGATCTTTAGAGTTCTTAGCAAATAGGATAAACAAAGTTAAGTTTGCTAAATGTTCTTGGTAACAGCAATAAGATTTACAAAGCCCGCAGCGGGCCCGTAAGCGCAATTTTTGTTCACCATTTTGCCGTCTGTGTGTGCAGAAATTTGTTTTGTACAGTAAATTGCATTGACTACATGAGCGCGCGCCGGTAGCTAGTTGTACTGTACCAGTACCGCTTAAGATGTTCGCCCCACTTAGTTACGCAGATTTTGGAATATTTGGAACATATTTTATATTCTGCTGGGCTCAAATGAATCCCCGCTCACTACACCATCCTGCTTTTACACAACTTGTCAATTACCATTTATAAGTTAAAGTAAGTGATCCATACAAAAATCATCTTAACGTGCTTTAAGAACAAAATAATCAATATATCCTTTTTCCCAACATCCCTCGAAGCATTAAATACAAACTGCTTGTCAATCGCTTTACGCAAAGTCATCAGTTGCTATGGAGCTCAAAACATATAAAAAAGCGTCCTGTAATTTGATTGCTCTTTTGGGTGGATGTTTAAAATGTATTAAACTATTCATTCGACGTCCCGTTGCAGTTAGATGTTGTTGAACGACATTAAATGGTTCTTACCATGGTAAACCACTCTAGTTGCTGCAATCAACCACTAATAAATCAAAAGCATCTGGCGCCTATGTTCCTCTGTGGTGTAAATATCAATGAGAAAAGCTGCTGTAAAATGATAACATTTTATTTTTTGGACAAAACAAGTATCAGAAATATCTGTTTTATTTGTTTATTTATTCGACCTAATTTCTTTAGTTTCTAGACTCGTTAATAGCTAATATAAATTGTTGTTATCGTGGAGTCAAGGACTGTAATACACAGATAATACTTGAAAACCCTCCTTTTTAATTGTGAACAAAAGAATCTCTTGAACAGTAGGGGAGAATCCTGTGACTTTTAATGAAATAATAAATACACCAAAATGTGGAGCTTTGTATTCATTAAGATCCATGGAGGCCGCCATTTTAAGTATAGTGATAACTTTAAGTCAATGGAAATTTTTTAATGAGAACGCGGGGGGTAGTTTTGAAAGGAAAAACTGATATAAATGAATATTCATTAGAATTGACCGCGGACTTTTCAATTTCACCGTGAATTTGGCGATAAAATGACAAAAGACCTTTGTGGAGTAGCATCATTTCACAGACCACGAGGCCCCGGGTTCATTTTGGGGTGGGTAGACACGCCGATAAAATAAAAAATTGACTTGGTTGTCGATGTTATATCTGTCCGACGTCGCAGTGTTCGTCCGGGTGACCCTGATAGCGTTTGTAACATAACCGAATACCAGGCGACGACCCCGTCATTGTAATTGTGTGTTCAGCTCTATTATTCTGTGTTGGCTTAGTCATCGCTGACACCGTGTACACGCATCATACGTTACATTACACAAGTACTACCGTTTTCTCAGTAAAAATCCCATTGATATAACGTTATCACACGTTAAAATGGGGGCCTCCATAGAACTTAATGAATACGAAGCTCTAAGTTTTGGTGTATTTTCTTATTACACCAAAAGTCGAGGATTCTTCCTGACTATTGAATGGGTTATATGAGGGGATTCTTGCGACAATAGCAAGACATGCTTCTCCTCCTTTTTACATGTTTTTACGTTCTTTCAAAGATCTCTTTGGTTCTTTTTATACGCATATATGGAACTGGATGGGGATAATACCGAAATATCATTGGTTCGTTTACACAATATTACCATCACCATAAATAGTCATGATTATACGGAAACATTTTATTTGCTGGTGGCTTTTTTAATATCGCGATTTGATTTGATATCAAATCAAACCTTTTTCTGTAAAGGCTTAAGTTATATACATCGATCACTAAAGGCCCTGAAAGTATTAGAAAGCTGAACACATGCAAAACACAATGAATAAGCAAGCTAATTGTTGATAAATATGACCAGGGGCATTCTTGAGTTTAAACTTTCAATGTTTGAATATTGCCAGCCAAATTCTTTAAATTGTTACGTCTCTTCGCCGTAAATTTTGACATAATGTCGATCCGTCATTTTGAATAGAAATCACTTTTTTGAAACTGCTGACGTAGTGAAAGAGGTTTAATGCACAAAAGTAATATATATTAGTAATTGTATAATTGTTGAAGCGTTGATTTAAAGTGGTGGGGTACTTCTTCAAATGTTTATTTGGGGTGTGCCATCATCTAGAACATTGCAGTCCAACTTCCCCGAATTCCAAAACTACCAAACAAGGGGTCATTGATTCCTTAGCCAGTAATGCGTCACAATAGATAATTAATGTATAAACACTTAAGGAACATAAATGCTACTCAAACATAAGCGAAGCTGCATCAGACTTGTCAGTTAAATGACAAAAACTGCGCTAAAAAATATCCAGAACCTTTATATAGCTCTTCGCATTTGTTTTTCAAGTTTAGAGGGAAAACAATGTAGACAGTTACCTATCTACCGGTATTGCTAACAAAGTGGTATTACTGTCAAAGCCGTAAATATTGCTGAGGAAAAATTCATCGCAGTTTTATGTCATTTTCATTTCTCTCGGCAATGTTTGATCTGTTTTTTAGTATATAAATGGAGTATGGCAACTATGCATATACTTAACATATTTGTGTATTCACTGTCTGTTTATTCTTATTTAATATCTAACAATATACACAACTCCTCAAGGTTTTAGTTAAAAAAAACGCAAAAGTCTAATTCCTTACTTCCACCAGCAGATTGTTAAGATAACCTGATGCTAACGACGACGACGACGAGTGAACACACAATTACAATGACGGGGTCGTCACCTGCGTAATCGCTTATGATAGTAACAATGCTATCACGAAACGCTTAATACGACCCGGACGAGAACACAGGTACGACGTACGGACAGACATAACATCGACAACCAAGTCAATGTCCACGGCCTTTGATAACCAGTTGTGGCGCACTGGTGTGTCTACCCAACCCAGGCTTGAACCCAGGACCTCGTGGTCTGTAGACATGCATGATAACCGCTACACCACAGTAGGTAGATAAAATGCTAACAGCAAATCATTTCCTTTTAGTATGCCATCAAGACTGCTTGCTTTGTAAACTAATCATTACTTGTTTGCAAGTAGGAAGTGTTTCCTTGAAAACGTTCACCCTTTTAAAGTCCAGCGCCTATGTTTACTTTTATACGAGAAAAGATTAATGATGGCTGATTCCAGCTTCTAAGAAGTTTACGCTTTACATTATTGGTATTGTGACGTCACTTGTTAAATTGTCAAGACTTTTTACATGTCAAGAATTAGTATGTTTATAAGCTTTCAATTATCTTCATTCAATATCATTTGTCTAAAGCATCTGCTTCATAAACAAGAATGGGCACGTGGCATGAAGTAAATTTTCTGACAATTGTTGCTTGGATGACGGTAATCTATGATATAATTTTTCAATAAGCTGGGTTCGAAATAAGAAATTATTGGTGGTATTTAAGTCAAATGAATTCAAAGGCATTATATGTTGCTACTGTATCTTAGTATTTACAATATAAAATAGAAGATGGCGTGGATAGTATCATGAGTAAATTTTATACAAATAGGTAAACATCTATATAAGAAATAAAACATGTACATTCCGATCAAGAGATTCTTATGAATTATCCAATCAACTGCTGGGGAAAATTTTCCCTTTGTTACCCAACCAATCAGCTGCAATTGATTGGGAGAAATTGTACGCAACAATGCGCTCTCGTGTGAAAGTGTAGCTTGGTCCCACACCGAGTCCCCAGTGTGTGACTGGCCATGTAACATTTAAAAAAAAAACCCAATAAATTTGCAGAGTTGTTGACTTGAGTAACTGACTTGGACTCAAATCCGACTCGAGTCATATTTTTGTTTGTTTACTTATGACTTGACTTGAGAGCAAATGACTTGTTACTTGACTTTGAATTGCGAACAAATGACTTGTGACTTGACTTGAAGAAATTTGACTTGTCGACATTAACCATTTTCACAAAATAATTAAAACTGAATAATGGCTTGTAAAGAAATTGAAGAATTTGTAGATATTTGATTGTATATTTATAAACCTTATAATCTAATTGCAACACAAACTGGACACATATACCCTGTATATCGTACCTTACATTGGAAGATTTTATGCAAAAAAATTTGTATACAGAACGCACAATGCTTACTGCATTTCAAGGTATAAAAAGATGCAAAGGGAAGTTAATGAATGATATAAAAACGACTGGATGAACACTCCAGGAGAGGTCCTAAACTAAGGAACCTTTTAGTTCCTTAAGGAACTTTTCGTTACATGGACAAAGCCATTTTGTGATATTTCCCATGATGCTTTGCTATGCTAACGGATGCCTTATGCAGTGCTATAATTTTCTAATTTTGAATACCGGCGAAACTTAAAACTCAGTAACAAAGCCTTCATTGCTTATATGACTAAATATTATCCACTACCTTTTAAATATTTACCACGCCGTTTTTGAAACTTAACTCGGAGGAAAAATTAGGAAGAAAGCTAGGCTTTTAGGCGCAAAACAGTCATTATAACAATTTGGGGGGCATGTTTTCTTCCATTTTCGGTCAATTTCCATCAATTTTCGGGAAATTTTGCCAAATTATTTCAAAATTTTCAATGATTTTGCAAACTTTTTCTTTCAATTTTTTGTTTAAAATTTCTCAATCGAAAGAATCGAAGGAAAGGTGAAATCCTTTCAGAGAGAACCCTTCTCTCTGCTCCCCGCTCAGCCGCCCAAATATGTCCCAATATGCAGATATGTTCCATTACTCATGACAAAACTGCTCATAAAACACATAATCCCTAGTTTGGTTTGGCTTAGCCTCCCTGACATTTTATCATGGCTCCGCCCCAGACAGAAATTTACTACATGGACATGGTACAAAGGTTTTTTCTACCATGTACAGAAAAGAGCATTAAATTCCAAGTTACACAGTCTTTTAAATTTTTGAAAAAGCATGCGTAATTTTCACGCTATGAGTAATCAAAGTTGGAATTTGTTTTTTAATTTTTTGAAATTATGTGATGTATGAACAGGAAAATTCCTAAAAATGCTCTGTTTTTTCTTTTTATTTCTTCTTTCAATTTTAGACCTTGAAATGTTCAAATGCCTTTTCTAAATTGAGGTTGGTAGGGGGTATGGTAAAGATCAAAACTTCTTTATTATAATCTTTTTTACTGAAAGAAAAATGTTGGAGGCTTAAAAGCAATGAATTTACATAAGGAATTATGTCCAGTTCATATATCACATGTATGAAGGTGGGAAGGGAAGGAGAAAAAGGGGGTAATTATTAATTCCCAAATTGACTCATCCAACAGTACAATATTCGTATTTCAGAAAATTTTCACTTAAATTTTGTTTTGTTTTTGTGTTTTGTTTTTGGTAATTTTGTTTCGAGTTGCAACCTTCAATGTCTGTGTTTTCAAGGTCAAATCTGGCCTCAAATTTACCTGAAATTAATCAAAATATAATACGAATAAATATAAACCTGCAATAAAGTTGTTTACACAAAGTTTTTTACAAAAGTGTTTTGGTCACATACCAATGAAGTTGCATAAAGGCCTACTGATAGCGACATTTCATGATCATAGACCGAAACTGAAAGTAATACATTATTAATTAACCCGCAATGTTTTTTTTTAAAACAGGGAGAGGTCGCGTACTGATAGCGGGAGCGTTTAATTATTTGATGCTAATCTACCAGCTTTTGAATTTTTACACGCAAGACTCCAGTCATCATGTAATGTTACGTTTAGTTTTGATACATTCTATAAACCAATGTTTGCCGTGCAACCTTATTCGTTTCACTGTGTCGAGAACTTTTATGCAGCCATTTTGAATTTTAAAATGGACGGCGCCATTTCAGCACAAGTATTGCTATCTTCTAACAGAACAGATCAAATAAACTAAAAGCAATGTTTTGTTATTACTTTATCTTTGCCTTATATTTTATGGGGCCGCTGCAGGGCAACTTTTATGACGTGAATCTGAGCCATTGCCTTTGACTGACGTACACTGCATTCTTTGAAATGTTCACATATTTCCCATTTATGAGAAAAACTTTACTCTTTAGTGTTATTTTTGTCTTGAAAATATTGAATGCAACTCTCTTATCATAACTTATCTATTAATTGACAGATTTTTAAGTGAAACAAATATCACTTGTTATGTGCAAGCTACCCGATTTTACTGGTGGAACACCTTTAATTTTGGGTCCAATGATAAACTTATACGGGACCCTTGCCACTGATCGGCTGAAGAAATGAGTGTGAATTAGGACTATCTTGTCTAATATAACTCAAAATTTGTATAGTAATCATAAAAAAAAGAGATAAATATCGAACGCGGGGAACTCTCGAAGGGCTCCAATTTTTCTTTGCACTTTTAAAATTCACTGTGCAATTTTTGAGATATTTGAAGAAAAGTGGTGACTTCTTATTATGTGTTACCGTTAGGAAGTCGCGCTTTAACAAGATTTTCTAAAGGAAAAAAAAACACATTTTAAAGTTTTGTTTGGGAATTTGTTTGGCAAACATTAAAAAAATGTTATACTACGAGTCAAATCAAACTTTGTTATCGTCATTTTACTTCAATAAAACAGAGTGTCAAGAAATGATGCATATATAAAGCGACTACACCAAAGACTATGACGAAGGGTCGTTATCGAATAGACTCGCACTGCGCATGTCCGGATCTCCCGAACGGACGAACTTTGACATGTATGAGATCTCCCGATCAGGAGTACGAACCGGTCTGTATACCGTATTTGAAGTAATAAGCGCCTCAAGGGTGCTTACGGAAATAGAATTGCATCCCTTTTTAGACCCAATGTCCTTTATAATAAGCGCCCATGTTCTTGAGCCGCGTACAATGCGCTATTCGAACTATATTCATTGTTTGAACTGGTTCTCCACAATAACCACCACAAAAACGTTGTCAGCGTCAGACGCACTGAGCAAGTAATGTAGCAACTTATTTCATGTCTCCATATTAAACAAATAGATTATGTTATCGATCAAAAACGTTAGGTGGGCACTTATTAGACTAGGGGCGCTTAATAAGTCATAAACGGTATTTGTATAACAGTATCATTTTGTCGTTGAGACGGCAGATTCTTAGGAATAAAATTACACATCACAAAATCTTACCATTTATATGGCACAATGGTCTCTCGGTTAACCTTTCTGCTCATGTTTACCGCAAAATATGTGCAAAGCGGCTGCTGGACGTCTATTAAGCTTAAGTATTTTACAGGTTTCTTAAAACAGGACCTCTCCCAAACTTATCAAAGGTTAGAGAATCGATCCTTTTGTGTGGGTGCAAGCTCTTGCTACAATTCTCCAAAACAGTTGGAACAATCCAGCTTTATGCAGTTATAAGAGGAATTTTGTGTATTTCTCTTGATTATTTATTTTCTCAATTTCCTTCCTCAGCTTCTCACTCCTCCTCCTTTTCAATAATGGATTTGGGGAAGTCAGGGCATTATGCCTCATGGACGCTTTATCATGCGTCCTTACGTTTCATCTAAGTAACACTCTTCATTTCATGTTGCAGTAATACTGTAATGGATGATATGTAAAAAATGGAAAACAAAAAATCAGATTTTTGCTTCTGACCCAGGAAAAGATCAGTTCTTTAAAATCGATCCGAGCCTCATATTTCGTATCATAAACTTCGGCACGATCTAGTGGCCTAGCTAGACTTTTTCCCAGAGGGGGCAAAGGAAGTAAAATCTCGGGATAACTTTCCAAATTTGCATAACTAGACTTTTTTTTACTGGGGGGCGAAGAAGGTCAATTTTCCTAATGATTTTCCAAAATCTTTCAACATTTTCCACCAGGAGGGCAATCTGAGTGTTCGCAATTCTCTGAATTGTTCAAAAATAACCCACCAGGGTAGGCAATTTCCCTTGCTCCTTATTCCTACGCCACTGGCACAATCCTGCAAAGATACCCGTTTTTCAGTATGTAACCCCGACAGCCCAAGTTAGCATTGGCTCTCCAGCGGCACCGTCAGTTAAGTTATAAATGATATAGAAGTGAATGCTCGTAATTGATATAATTACAGTGAAAATTCGGTGAAATGTCAACTTCGCCAAAAAAAAATTTAAAGGCCGAATCTCTTTATTACAACCTAAAACGGAAATCGAAGCTGTATAATCGATTTAAAACACTCGGGGAAAGATCTTACCTAACAGCCTAATAAAAGGGATATCGCAGTGTCTTGAGAAAAACAACAACACTGCAACTGCACTTTTCCTTATTCTAAGATAGTTTTCATTGTACTCACTCACTCACATTTGCCCTCCCCTAATTTCCCTGTTTCTACCGATATATACACCTATAGTTTGGATGTTTGACTTGTGACTTGACTTGACTTACTGAAAAGTGACTTGACTTGACTTGAGAGCAAACGACTTGTGACTTGACTTGCAAGCAAATGACTTGTGACTTGACTTGAGTTGCCATCAGTGACTTGTGACTTGACTTGAGAACAAACAACTTGTGACTTGACTTGCAAGCAAATGACTCGTTACTTGACTTGAAATGCCATCAGTGACTTGTGACTTGACTTGACTTTCAAATATATGACTTGGTTACAACTCTGCAGATTTGGTATCTAACTGTAATTTACAGCCAGTAAAACTCCAAAGACTCGTAACTTTGTTTTAAATTTTTAACTAAAATTGGCCCACAAGTTGCTTTATTTTTTGAGTTAAAATTGTAAATAATGGCTCTAATTGTTTGTAGATTTTGTATTAAGTTCACGATTGATCTTTGTTGTAGTAATAGGTTATCATCTTATCTTGTTCTTTGTCCAGCTATCCAACCCTCTTGATAATTACTGCATCTCTATTTATTTAAAACTCTTCTCTCCACGCGTATATTTTAGGACTAAATGGGATGTTTGTTCAAGTGACATTTACCTGTGCTTACAGAAAAAAAATTCACCTTAAAATTTACCAGAAGAACATCTGGTAATTTATTTTTTACTTTTAAGTTTTTGAAGAACGTTCTCGTATTTTTCTACTTTTTCAACACTATTCTGTTAATATACATTTTGTTTGTTGTATTATTAATTAATCAATAAATGGAGAAAAACAGTATTGATCTAAGGATTTGGATCAATGAATAGCTAAGTAGAATGAACAACGTTATTCTAGTCTTATCAGGCGTTATGAAAATGTTTAAATTCAACTCCACAGAGACGAGATAAGTTTCATAGCAATAAAGTCTGAATCATCAGGTTTGGACGGGTTGCTGTATAAGAATGAGTTCAGTTTATTCGGAGAACCAGTCTTGAGACTACCATAATTGAATGTTTTTTTTATATTTTGCTTTATTATTTGGGCGGTAAAATTATCAGATGATGTGCACGGATCCCTTCGTCACATAATTTATGGTTTAGTGATCCCGATTGGTGGCGTAACGATCCAAATGTTATAAACGACTATTTTAGGCTTTTGGATGATAAGAATAATCGGCAAAAAAAAAGACCGCTTACGCCAGTTTCAAAAAATGATAAAATAATAAACTAGAAGTAGAGATAATAATAATCATCGTTCTTTCCTCAAATTAGATAACAGTTTCGGAACTGGGTTAAGAAAAAGTAAAAGAAAAAACCATTATGTACCTTTCCTTGTATCTTTAAACAATTCAAGACCTGGGTGTATTTAAGTTTCAAATAAGTCATGTGCTTATCAAGCCACAAGTTTTCCAATCTTAAAACCACCATACATCTGCTTATGACATGAAAATCTCGCGAGGATTAAGAAACACCATCGTTATAAATCCATCGTTATAAATTGGATTTGTATTTATTACCAAATGGAAATTTTTAAACAAAACCCTCGTCCATATACAACGAATGGTAAATCTTGTTGAGATCTTGTCACAAATACATCAATCAACCCTGGAGCTTATTTTGAAGAAAGTCACTGCTTCAAGAGCGATGGAAGAATCCTCGTATATAGTTGATATTTTCGTTTGTTTTATTGGAGCAGTTTCTTAGATTGTTGCCATAATGGTTGGGATGTCCTCGTGCATAGCCAGGCTACTATTTGTTATGATATATTTCTATTTATTTCTTTCTCAGTTGCTTGTTTTTTTTCTGAATTGCTTGTTTTTTCTAAATTGCTTGTTTGTTTTTAAATTGCTTGTTTTTTCTAAATTGCTTGTTTGCTCTAAATTGCTTGTTTTTTCTTTATTGCTTGTAATTTCTTAATTGCCTGTTTTCTCCAAATTGCTTGTTTTTAATTAATTGCTTGTTTGTTCTAAATTGCTTGTTTTTTCTTAGTTGCTTGTTTGCTCTAAATTGCTTGTTTTTTTTCTCCAAATTGCTTGTTCTTTTCTTAATTGCTTGTTTGCTTTTTTTGAAAACATTTTACCCAAGTCGTATGATTAAAGTTTCCACTATAACGTTTTGCTATGTTATTCATGCAGGTGTTTATTGTCATGCTTAATACACGTCTTCTGGTAAACGAAAAAGAAAAATGAAAGATAAAAGGCAGTTTAATTTTCTTTACATAAATATTAAATGACGTCAAGAATGAAGCTTCTTCATTTGATTTAATGTTCAAAAGGATTTCATGCAAATTTACTGAAGTAAATAAAAGCTAACAATCCTTTGACTCATATAATCCTTCTCTAAGGAAAATGTTACTATTCAACTGCAATGTATACAATGCTCCATTTATGACGTCATAAAATGGAGAGGCGGCTGGCTTACAAGAGATTTTGTAACATAGCAACATCATCCAAGAGAAAGTGTTATATGCCAGTTAGTTTTCCATTGTCAGGAACGCAGCAGCTATAGTTTACTTTATATTATAATTAGTTTTATACAGCTAAGAACGTACAGGCTATAATTGTATATATTTAATTGCAGGGGATATTCATTGTTCAGCTTATGAAGGCTTATGTGAACAAACAGAACCGTCCAGACCCTTTAGATGTCTATATTTAGGTTCAGTTTGAAATAAATTGTGATTTTGAACAAACAGAGTACCCTTTTAGATGTCTATATTTCGAATGAATTGTGAATTGTGCCTTCACTGGTACCAGTTCTACAGTTTGCTTTACGTGTTTAATTATACCCATAGACAAACTACCAGATGTAGACTTACTTGTATTACAAGTATCCATAGCAACATAAGATACACAAGAATGCTTATAACTCACAAATTGCATATACTTTGATTAAAATAATACATTTTAATATCGAAGAGATTTTAAAAGGGCGGCTGATTTTTACTTTCTGTTCTTTCTTTTAATATTATAATAATTGTGCAATGTTTAACGTTTGTATAATTTGTCTGAAGGTTTGCATGCAATACAAAAGACCTTGCTGTAGATTTGTAACTGTATCCATAGACAAAATATCAGATATAGATTTGTATCACAAATACCCCCAAAAAAAAGTCATGAGTCGTATATAAATATACTTACAATAATACCTTCTAATTTTTAAGAGATTTCAAACTGCTGTTTTTCCTTTTTTTCATATTATAATCGTGTTTACCAACTGTTTAACGTTTGTATAATTTGTCCGAGGGGTTACATGCAATACAGAAGACCTTGCTTTCAGTAGATTTTGTAATTATATCCATGGACTAATCATCAGATGAAGACTTGTATCACAAGTATCTTATAGCAAAAGTACATACAAATTCAAAAAAATTAATGGGTCGTATATAAATTTGTTTACAATATACCTTTTAATTTTCAAAACCAATAATTTGTATATAAATTTGTTTAGGATAATGCCTTTTTTTATTTTTAAGAGATTTCTAATGGGCGGGCATATTCACGTTTTTTTTCCCTTCCCTTTTTCATATTATGATGTTTGCCAACTGTTTAACGTTTGTATAATCTATCAGAGGGGTTGCGTGCAATACAAAAAGGCAGTGAACAACTATTATCCATGTATATGTAAATGACAAATTTGTTTGAAAATAAAAGAAATATCATCCTGTGTGGAACTATTAGTGTATGTAAATCGTTAAAGAGCTAAAATACAGACACATTGATGTTTGCTAACTTATGGTAAACCATCGCAATGAGATGGATATTAGTACTTGCAATAAACCAAGCGCATTTCCATAAAGCATAGCGCAAAAGCGACTTTGGAAATTCTCAATGACATTAATATATCAGCACTTATGCCGATCTTGCATTTCAGCATAAAGATGTCAAGATAGAAATTAATGATAAGAGACTGACTAAAGTGTATCATTATGCAGTTCTAATGAAGTGATAAAAGATCAAGAAGCGCATAGTTTCTCCTTGTGTTTAATATCTACCATGATACACGTTTGAATTTATTTGCATATTATATATATATATTCTTTGCACTGACTACCATCTGAAGTACAATTCCACGAATACATTTCAAGGTCCTTACTTTAGTTCACAATTCCATTTATGGCTTATTACCAAATTACTTCGCTGAAGTTATTTCCATGAAGGATTACGACCGTACCACCTGTCAATCAAAATTTACTATCTTTCTTAAAGGAAAATTCCCATGGATTTTCCGTTTTTCATATATGATAGCTTAAATTTGTTGAAACAAAGTGGTGAAAAAACTATGTTAATATCTTATTCCGTTTAGAAGTTATAACAAATTAAAGAGTAGAAAAATGTTCTTAAAAACAACTCGTACAGTATATGTCCTTCAGCTTGGTGATGTCATCAAGGCAATTCTAGCACAGTTCTTATGTTTTAGCACTTGTTTTACATTATTCAACAGCGTTTTTGATTCATTATAGAGATAGGGGGAATATATAATTTACAAGAAAACATTTTGTTTTTTCTTGGTGTACATCACATTTACAATGAGAAAAATATCAAAATCATTTTTAAAGAAATACAAAAGGCATTTTGTTGAAATTGTCTCTATGACATCACAGATGTTGCCAATCTGTCACTTTTGTCCAAATTCAAAAATATTTTAAAATTTTGTCACTTCCAAGCGGGATAAGATATTAAGACTTTTTTCATCACTTTGTTTCTAAATATTTTATCTATCATATATGAGAAAATGAAAATCCATGGGAATATTCCTTTAAGCTTGTTTCTAAACCCAAAGGTCTTTCCTATATCTGTATAGATATTTTCTATACCTGTATAGGTCTTTCCTATACCTGTATAGGTCTTTCCTATACCTGTATAGGTCTTTCCTATACCTGTATAGGTCTTTCCTATACCTGTATAGGTCTTTCCTATACATGCATAGGTCTTTTCTATACCTGTATAGGTCTTTTCTTTACCTGTATAGGTCTTTCCTATACCTGAAAACTTTAACAAACGTGCTTTTTTTAGTCGCTGGCCCCAAATTATGGAATTTTACCCCAAATAATGTATCATAAAAGGTGTTCATGTCCTATACCTCTATTCTAACATTTTTCAATTTGAGGCATCATGAGGCAGTATCTTTCCTTAGGAGAAATAGGTCCGTCAATCATTCACAGTTAATGCACATTATTACCTCAGACATTAAGATACACAGCTATTTTTACCACCAGTTTAAAAACAAACTTCTCCCACTAAGACACCTAACACGGATGAGTGATTGAAATCACAAACGTGCCTTGATTATTTAGCTCTGGCTTTGGGTAATGTTATACACACAAAATAGCCTTGGGCTAGCTACTTGGCTGTGGTGTGCATGGTTGGCAAATAAACAATCATTGTTTGGAGTGGGAAACACAATACACTGAACAGGAAGTCGGGTTGGTAATTGTCATACCTGAGTTTTCAGGATTAACTAAGGTGCCGGGTGCGGATAGGCCTAAAGACAAACTATTCTGCATGTTTCATGTGTTGTTGTCTATTCCATTTATTGTTTTTCATTTTATATTTTACATTATATGTATATGGGGTCAAATATATGGTTTAAAAGAATGAATATTTTACTTTTGGTTGTTTTTACACAATAAATGGAAGCAAGTGTGATATTTCATACCGAGGGAAATTTGGAAAAGAATATTGGAAATTGCAAATTATTGTATAGGCTAAGTCAGTCAGGTTGTGTTAATTAGTAATTTGAAACATAATTGGCTAAAAATGGGCAAATTGCGTTTGAAATTGCCATTGTAGTTTTTGTAATCAATATTTGTAAGTCTGCGTCATACACTATTTGACATATACTATCACAAGGAGGCTCAATTGTGTTGTCTCCCCTCTCCCAATTTACCCCACGTAGCTTATTTATATTTGTTATTGTTGAGTTTAGGAAGTGGATTCCTTGATATGTAATTTATGTGCAGGAAAAGCTTCTCTTCGCCCAAGACAAGGGGCTCTTTTAAGCGGGAAATTTCAGTACAAAATGCTGTGCGAGATTTTTCTAGGGGTCACATTTATTTTAATTGCCAAGGGATTGTTTGGCCACATTATGACCACTGTGAAGTGAGTTTCTATAATGTTATTGTGCAGTGTAGCACATTGGTGTGTGGTGGACAAGGACCAGGTATATTTGTAAAAGGAGTTGCAGTCCTAACGAAGACCTGGTCCGGGGTTCGATGTTTACGCCTACTGTAAGGGTCGTGTTGTAGAGGCTATTACCGGGTATGAGTTACTGAGGCCTGCTTGCTTACAGACCATGAACATTGGAGAGAAGAACTCTTTGTAAAACAGATTTCCATGAAGAGTCTGCACTTGTTTTGTTTTCCATTCTAAAGGGGCACAGAGTGCAGTGAATGTATTATCTTATTATTGTGGAATGTTTATTGTTTATGCTTCTGGGCTACAGATGTACTTGCATAATGGTCTAATCAAATTTGTTACATTATTCAGGGACTTCTGTTGAGGTGTTCTAACAGTATTTAAAACACAGACGTGTATTTAGTTGACTTTAGGTAAAGCAGTGTCAATTGCTTCATGTTTTGGGGTGTTACCTTCAAGGTGACGTCATGGCTTGCTGATAAGCCTACTCTACTCATTGTAATTTGTTCATATATTGGCGCCGGTGGTGGATCTTTGTAAACTTGAGAGAAAGATCCACGCCCAGTGTACCTTTATATTGACAATGTTACTTGAGGTATTGCTGCGTTAGTGTTTATGTATGTGCGTGTTGTATGTGTGTGTGTTTTTTGATTAATTAACTGAACTGCCCAGTTCAGATAACTAACTAAACCAAGTTCGGTTGAGTGGTTGAAGATTATTATTATTGATATTTGTTTGTACAGGAGTCACAGAGTTGTGGGACTCAATATATTATTCATTTCCAAGCACAGAGTGCATTTGTTTTGACGACTGATGCACGTGGGCGCATCAGTGCAGTGAAAAGAAGCATTGCATGTTGTTTTATTATATTGCTAGTATTTTCAAGTATGGTCTTATAAACTTTACTACTATTATCATTATCATTATCATTATCGTTATCGTTATCGTTATCGTTATCGTTATCGTTATCGTTATCATCATTATTATTATTATTATTATTATTATTATTATTATTATTATTATTATTATTATTATTATTATTATTATTATTATTATTATTATTATTATTATTATTATTATTATTATTATCATTATTATTGTTATTGTTATTGTTATTGTTATTGTTATTATTGTTATTGTTATTATTATTATTATCATTATTATTATTATTATTATTATTATTATTATTATTATTATTATCATTATTGTTATTATTATTATTATTATTATTATTATTATTATTATCATTATCACTATTATTATTATTATTATTATTATTATTGTTATTATTGTTATTATTATTATTATTATTATTATTATTATTATTATTATTATTATTATTATTATTATTATTATTATTATTATTATTATTATTATTATTATCATTATTATTATTATTATTATTATTATTATTATTATTATTAATGATATCTTCATCATCATCATCATCATCATCATCATCATCATCATCATCATCATCATCATCATCAATCATCAATCATCATCATCATCATCATCATCATCACCATCATCATCATCATCATCACCATCATCATCATCCATCATCATCATATCATCACCATCATCATCATCATCACCACCATCATCATCATCATCATCATCATCATCATCATCATCATCATCATCATCATCATCATCATCATCATCATCATTTATTATTATTATTATTATTATTATTATTATTATTATTATTATTATTATTATTATCATTATTATTGTGTCGTGAGAGAGGAAAAACTCCAGTAGTTTCAATTTCGTTTCTTACACAGAATCATTGGTGTTAACGCTTATTTATAAGATTAATTTGAGTAACTCTCCAGTTTGCACATTTTGTGGAGTTGAGAGCGAAACAGTTGACCGTTTATTCTGGAGGTGCGCCTATGTTCGAAATTTGTTGGATCAATGCTTGTAATCTATGCCTTAAGATTAACTTTGATATTTGCCGCTCATATGTTTTTTTTTTTTTGGATACACGACTAAGGTGTATACCTCCCGCTCAACTTCTTTTTACTGCGTGCTAAATACTTTATTTTTTGTTGTAAGATAAATAAAACTAAACCCGATGCCACTGTTTTTTCACGTAAGTTCAATTTCCTTCTATCAGTTGAAAAGTTAATTACAATGAATAAACCGAGCAACCCATTTAACTTATTTTACGAGACATTTGCACTCCCACGCCCTTAGGTTTGTTGTCTTAGGGAAGGGGAGGGGGTGTCTATTTTCATTTGTCCTAGGTGCTGTAGTTAACACATTGACCTCTGCATCCATTGACCCATAGGGTCTTTGGTGCTGTTTAGGCACTAACCTACGTTTTAAACTTGTTAGTTACGGTACATTAGGCGATTTTTGTATTCCTTTGTCCCTATGTTTTTATCATTTTTCAAATTTGTATTTATCTGCTTTGCAATAGTCAACACACTTGAATATAAGTCTACCTTCTCTAGTTAAGCTATTCTGTGTAGTTGCTGTACTTAAATGTAACCATGGAGATATGTGACTAGATCTCCATGCTGTAAAAATATTTGAACTTTTCATTGTAAAAAGCCACTTACCACATGTTGCTTTGCTTCATCGCCGCACTGTTGCTTTTTTATTTTTCTTCCGTCTTAGTTTCCCTTAGCATCTTTATATGAGGCTGCACAGCTTAAACAGTGCTTATTGCTGTATGTCCATCTTTTTAGTAAGCTTAACGGTGTACATTACTTCTCAGAACAGTTCAACCGAGCACATAGGCATTATAGTCTACGTTTTAAAAGAATTCTTTCTCTTTGTGTATTACGAGGTAGCCAACGTTTCTACGTAAGCGTAGTTGAATACTTCACTTGAATACCCGTAAAGTTAATTTATGTATATACTAATTGCTATGCTTACTGTACACCAAATTGCCATTAGATTCAACA
>JAIGNY010000589.1:970000-1007500 GCA_020152595.1 Chiridota heheva | reverse complement strand
ATAATCGGCTGCTTTGCTGTCATCGTTTTGTGCCTGCGAATTGGGTGAGTTTATTGCACACTCAGTGGCGTAGTGAGCATTAAAAATGAGAGGTCTGAGAAGGTCCTAGACCCCCTTTCAAGAAGTGTTCAAATTTAGGCCACTTCTAAGGGCAATTTTGTTTTTTATAAGAATTTTTTTTAAACTCAAACAAAACAAAGATTTGTGAAAAATGCATTAATAACGTGTATGTGTGTGTGTGCTTGAGGAAGAGGGGGGCGGATCCCCATCCCCATCTGAGTTACGCCCAAACGTATACAATTGGCATTTTGTTTGCTGTATTGTATGTATTTTAAATATTAGTAAATTACTTTGACACGTTATATCGATCAGGTAAAAGTTTAATTATAAATCAACTGGGGAGTTAAAGATGAGAGAGGATCCTCATTGCGCTACAACGATATACATTCTTAAAATGAAACGGAAATCAGTACAACCAGGATTGAATAATATATGTGTACATGACTATCATCTCAATAGGCATAAGATATTTTTAAAACTTGAAAGATTCGGCCACCAGAGAAATCTTAATCGGGATCTCATTTAATTATAAACCACAATCATCGAGTTCCTCAGGGATAAATTAGTGGTCATCTTGTGTGGTCAGGTGGTTGCACTTATCAAAAAAAAAATTAAAATAGTTCATTTCAGTTTAACTGAATTTTTATAGAAAAGACTGGTAGAAGACTAGAAGTTATTTCATAACCTCGTATTTTTCAGATGTCCTTATGCATCTCACGCTTATGTATTATCAATCTGTGGAAAATGAAGTCATGTCATAGATTACATGTATGCAGTTCACCTGACCAGTTAAAGGATATACACTTGAAATAGAATAATCCATGATGGTATTGTTGTTTAATTTGGGACAATTAGCCATTTGTTTACCTTGCAACACGATCAACTCAGCCATAATTACTGTTAACATAATATGTAAATTTTAAGTTTTTCTCTCGTAATATTAATTTTGCCAAATATTTTTGTTGGAGAATATCGTCACTGTCAACAAAAATAATTATTTTGTTAATGAATTAATTTGTATTTGCATCGATCAATCAAAGTTAAATATTCAAAAGAAGATAGCTTTGTATTTCATTAATTCGTTGTGTATACATTATGTCTTTTCAAGAAAAAACAATAAGCGAAATCATATCTTTGAAATCGTATCTTTTTACACTTTACAGGAGTAAAATCAAGAAGGCAAAGCTGGAGCAAGTTGAGAAGAAACGGCACAGAAAGTTAGCAGAGCAAAACATTACCAAAGTACGTATTGTTCCCTCTCCTCCATACTATATGATGAAATGCGATAATATTATAACGCTCGTTTTCTTCACATTAAAGGAGTACTAAACCAAAAAATGAGGGCGCTCGTTTTACTTAATTTCGCAAACATATTATCTACAACAGATCGATAAACTTAATGCCTCCATAGCCCACAGACGACGTGAGAACCAAGGTTACTTGGATATTTATATTAACCAGAAAATTACTATACCGTAACGTGCTGAATAAGCATTCAATTTTTTTTGTAAATACGCCCTCACTTTCGATCTGGTGCCCCTTTAACCATGACATCATTCTACTGATATTTTAAAGGCGGACATAAAACTGACCTAATACTTATTTCATATTATAGAAATATTGAAACATTCATTTTCTGACTAAGTTTCATACCTCCGGAGGCAATCTAACACATTTTTTGTTATTATTAAGTGCTTTAATTCTACTACTATAGAAGCCGTCATTTTTATTTTAGAACATGCAGAAAATAATGTCATCAACCCATGCTTGGAATGCTTTGTGTTTTATTTTAAATCAATCTCAAATTTTCTAGCTGATGAAAAATGTTTTCCATGTGTAGGGTCAAGGACATTTTTGTGCATACATGAAATTATAAAAAAATGTTGTTAAAACTTTGTGTCAAATCATTTTGAAATAAAAACTTGAATACAATCTGTGAAGAAATACATTGTAATTCTTGTTCCTGTAGGGGAAATTGTTTCATCATGCACAAGATTTCTAAACAGAATTAAACAAAATGGCAGCCCCCATGTGTCGACTTCAAACATGAATAACTTGTAATAAGAATAACTTGAAAAATTGCTGATTTTGGTACTTGGTTTAAATTTTAATCCTCGATCATATGAAATAAGGATTGTACCAGACTTTATGTCTCCTTTAATCTTACGTTTTCACCAACAAAAGGGATGATATGTAGAATACCTCGTTTTTTTTTTATGTAAATAGGGGTGAAAAGAGGGGACTGGGAACAGCTCCTAACCTTTTGCTTGACAACTTGATGTTTCTTCTTATACCCTCACGGAATTATCTTTTACCTATCCAACCCATCAAAATTAACCTTTCCAGGTTACGAAATAGGACACGCCACCATAGCAACGCGGTAACTAGGTGGGGAAACAAACCTCAAATTCGCAATTGTGCATTAACAATGCGTTGACATTTAGTTGTTCATTCTCCCTTCCGCAAGTTTTGATCAATTTATGTCACTTCTCCGGATCTTTCGAGTTTTTAGCAAAAGAATAAACAAAATTCCGTTTGCTAATCGTTCTGAATAACGGGAATCGGATTAACAAAGCCCGTAGTGGCCCCGTAATTGCAATTTTTGTTCACCATTTGGTTTTCACTCAGCCTGTGTGTGCAGAAATTTGACAAGAGTGACAACATGAGTGCGCGCCGCTAGCTAGCTGTACTGTACCCTACCGCGTAGGATGTTTTCCCCACTTAGTTACGCAAATTTTGTTGCTAGGCAAATGTGCGGTGATTGGTTAAAACAAGTTGTCAATCATCAAACCCAGAGTTTAATTGAATGAATGATCGCATTCCTTTTCATAGGGGATTTCATCACGTAACTCTAACTCATCTGGAAGCCATTTTGCAGGGAAAGCGTCGTTTGTTTCACGCGCCTTCACACAGCTCAGTCACATCACACGTACAACAAAATGATACTGCATACTAGCCTACTTAACAGTTCAGCGAATTTTATTGATTGTATTTATTTCTTCGCTTTCGATTTGAAGAGTAACTTATACGTAAACGCCATCTTATTGTTCGTTATACTCAGACAAAGCCTACATAGGCCTACCTGGTATAAAGTGCCTGCTGCAAATCCTAGTGTGAACCGTAGGTTGCAAGCCGTCGCGTCGTACAGCATAAACTCACTTCGAGCGTCGATCAGCATCAGATGGAAATCAAGAAAACTTTTTATTTCCCGGTTCACGTTTACTAGCGCAACCAACGGCACAGCAAGATTCCGGCATAATTATCTTACAAAAATGATTTTATACACCAACATGCAAACGTATGTAAGTCTAATTAAATGTACAGCAGGCGACAGCGTTCTTGTTCTACGAAATGGCGATGTAGACAAAGTCATGCGACCTCATGGCGTGATGACGTCAGCCGAAACACTCCTATAGAAAAGGTGAATCTGTTCATTGTCAAATATTCTTATAAAAATAAACTAAACCTATATTTCATATTTTTGATCTTCAAGTGGGTATGGCATATGAAATCTCTTTTACAATTAATAAAATTCTTTAAGGATATACCGAAGAAAGTTTGAATATCAAACGTTTGAAAAACCATTATGTGCTGCACGTAGTTTATATCATTTCTTAGAATTGGAGGTAAATAACAGGAAACTTCCCAAGCGGCGCGTCTTATCACATTAGTGTAAGTCCATTTCAAAATGATTGCTCCTTGTGCATACTTTTATGCCTTAAAGTTGAATATAATTTTATACATATGACATATTTTCAATCATATTTTGTGTAATATAAAGGCTACTCAATCATTTCTAAAATATTGTTTTATTGTTTAGTGAGTTACGTTTGGTATAATCCAACAAACGTGAATTGGAAAAAAAACTATGCGGTAAATCATGAAAATAGGAAATAAATTTCATCAAAATCGGTTACAAATTAACCATTTCACAGCTTTTCAAATTTTAGGGCCTTATTTTAATAATTTATGCAAATCGTATTGTAATTTTTTGACATCGCAACAAAAACCTATGAATTTTCTATCTTAACGTATTGTTTTCCAATCACCGTTCTTTGAATGCAAGCAGTTGAATATGACAAACAAAGTTCGAATTTCTATCATACCTCCATCAAAGTTTAGCAGGAAAAAAAAGTCTCAGGATTATTAGTGATTGGAATTTAGGAAATCATTAAAAAAAATTACACTAAATATTTCGAACTATTATGAGGTTCTTCCTCATACATCGCAGCTTTTGCATTCATTACAAATTCTTCAAACTTTGATTCGCCATAATGCGAAAACTACAGGTGCCACTGTTCTAATTGAACAAAATCCTCTTCATACTGTCAGGATCGAAGCATTTTTCTGGTGAATATAAAATCTCTACCTGTCTATATACCTTTCATCAATTGCTATTACGCGTTTTATCAGTTAACTAAACCGTTGTTGCTCTAACAGACTAGATAGCAGGCTTAGGACGTGATTTCTTAGGCGATTCAGTTTCACTTCTTGCATTTTCCTGTTGTATGTTGTATAAGACAGCATATGGAGATACAGGCATTTCCATAGTATCGATCGCTGTATGCTTCTATTATCTATGAATAAAAAATGTATATACTATGTAATATTAGAAGTCATCGTAGAAAGAAAATTGAGTGGTAGGCCTATAATAAGATGTAGTTCAATTTAATATCTCATATAAGATAAACCTGTTTGACCACTAAACTAATCCTTTAATTATGACTGCATATTAAAGTATTTATTCAAGCTGCAAAATGATGGTAACGCAAGGATCTGCATTGAATATTTCTGTGTTCTGTAAAATTAGCATAGATCTGTTCATCGAACCATTAATTGTCTTCTTCGATAAGTCTACTTGTGGCTTCATAGCAACGACCGTAACATTTCATATTCACGCGGATTTATTGCACAAATGGGGAAATAAAAAAGCAATCGACAATGATGAAGAACTAACATACCCAGATTAAAGTTACCGGTAAAGAAGCTGATAAATTCACTCTTTCATTGGATAATACCTTATTTATATCTAAAAATCTAAACACAGAATTGAAAGTCAGTTAATTTGTAAACATGCAAGTTAGTCTTTTCAGATGCTTAACATATTGCTATTTGTGTCAAAACAAACTCAAAGATTAAAAATAGATTAGTATCATGTTGATGCGTTGGCAATCTGGCAACATACCAAATGTATTCATTAAATTTTTCTTAGAAATTAAACAAAACCAGTGATAAATACAATGCTACCTTATAAAAAGCTTAAAAGCAATATTAATCTGAATTACGTAAATTGTGAGAAGATGTTTTTTGACACAAAATTGAATCGTCAAAGCTTTGATAAGATGTAGGCCTAAGACCTATCATTTCAACAAAAAATGAAACAATGCAAATATGAGCGACTGTATGCCATGACGTGTGTCACTATCCTTTATGTGCTTCACATACAATGCCCATACAGTAACGCTAACCCAAGATTCTTATTAACATCCCATCAAAGTGCAATCCGAAGCTGCACTCGTATTCAACTTTACTTAGTGCTTTCAACTATGGTTGACCAGATACGAGGCCACTTATACAGGTTACTTTTATTAAGTAACAGTAATCATGGAAACAGATTCATAAAGATTATGTTCGTATACAATAAAATGGTATTCAAGATAATAAAATTGCCATAAACGTATATTTTAATTGACATATAAAAAAAGGAATGATTGAAATCAATGAATTTGCCCTGTATCTAACAAAAATTCATAAAATATTTCAGCAAAATGCACAAAGGCTGTTAAGGAATATTAATGCATGATGTTACTTCTATTCTGGTTTCAGTCGTTTGACACAAACATTAACATCGACTGAACCATTTTGGTGCTTTATTTGTCGGCTATCATATATGATGAAAAGATGACCCGATTATTCTCATCTTTAAAATCACGGGGGAACATTCGGTAAGGGTCTTAAAGGTAATCGACTATAAACCATATGGGTAGAAACAGGGGCGTAGGAATGGTTATCTTTCAGGAATAAGAACCCCAAACATTTCCCGGCTACTCAACATTTTTTAATCTCCTTTTTCTGGTAATTTTTGACCAATAAAAAATGTGCCACAATTTTCAGTAATTTTACCAAATGTTTCTTCAATTTTACCAATATTTTTCGTTTTATGTTAATAATTTCCCAATGTTACCTCCCAACCGGAAAAAAGCGCATGTAATCGTTAATGTGAAACCGCCGCAATAGATACAATCCCACGGGAGGCTTCCTTAGCCCTGAGTAGCAACAAATACCAGAAAGATCTTTAAGAATTAAACAATAATTTTGATAACAAAAAAATTATTTTATTTTCAGACCTGTTGATGTGTGAATCGGTGAACCTCTTTTTATTCTAAAATAAATATTTGCTTAAAATTTAGTACAAGCAATTTGATGAGAATGTTAGATGATGATCACATATATATATGATCCTAACAATACCATGTATCTAATGATATCCATCCTAATTTTAGAAACTCATTATTGTTGATACAATGTCGTGCAGTCATAGGGAACAACGAAATATACATGAACATAGATAATAGACACACTGAAATGAGCGAAACAGATCGCCGTCATTCATTGTTAGAGCATAATGTCATATTCTATGAAAAGGGAAGGGAAACCATTACCTATATCAATAAAATGATCTTTGCATTTGATTAAAATCAGTATGAAAATTGCAACAACACTGATCCTGTTCATTATCATGAACTGACTGACAGATGAAGTATACAACGTTCTTTTGACGCTAATGATTTGAATGATTTTGATTGCTCTTTCTGACTTTTCGTGAGTTCAAACCAAATTGTGTTATGATTGTTTGGTTCAGGCGTTCACAATTTAGATGTAATGATTACAAACTTGAAAACTACTCAATGGAAGTTGCTCAGCTTGTACCAGACAGTGCAGACTTGAATGCAAATGAACATTCATTATATGTCCACTAACACGCAAACAGATATTGATTGACCAAGATGGGCGTTGCGCGGTAGTTTGGGCAAGTTTGTTATCCTGTGTATGGTGGTGAATTGTAATCTATCATGCCTTAGGCCAGTATCTAAGTAGTGAGTTTTTAGTTAAATGTAATGAAATATAGGTTATAGATACATGACAATATTTATAAAAACAATCTGAATTCGCTCTCATCAGATATATGTACAGTTTTAGAAAATATTAAAGCCGCTTCTTCAAATTCCTAAACTGTTAAACTGCATCATCTGATTCGTTGCAATTTGATTGCTATGTTGGAAGATACTTTTGTGGCCAGAACGTAAAGTAAGAGCCTAGGCTATAGGGTTAGTTGAGTTGAACTTCGATTTCTTTTCATTTATCATTAACATATCCAGGGCCGGATAAAGTCTTGGTAGGGCCTGTGCAGAAATAATTTGGGCCGGTCTCATCATTAATTTGCAGCGGCGCAAATACGAACGGGATTCAGGAGGGATATGACCGATGCACACATGGCAAAAGAAAATTACAAACTGAGCAAAATTAATTACGGTATCTGCTTTAGGTGAAACACTGAAAATAAGCAAACAACGAGCCCACACTCTGGCTTTTTTGCTCAATTATTAAAGGGCCGCGGTCAACATCGGGTGCTGGTGATAATGCCCTCTTTTGGCTGCGTCATAATCCGTAACGGACCATATCTTTGCCCCTTTATCTTCAAGTTAAGTTTGATTATTATTGTTTAGGCAACCAATTCTATACGGAAAATGTCTACGACGTGTTTTCTGTTGTAAAGAGTGTGACCAATGTTGGTATTTTTAAATACTTTTGGTATTTTTTTGACCTTTTAAAACCTTATTTTCAGCTTTTTTGTCGTATTTTGATCAGGTTGGTATTTTTCTAGCTGATTTTATCATTGACTAATTGTAAGGAGTATTTTGTTGGTATTTTTCAGCGATCATTTGGTATTTCATTCCAAACCATTAGTCATCATGGTTGGAAATACCACTGCACACATGCAAACGGAATAAGCTAAGAAACTTAAAATATTACATGCAAAAGAACTACATATTGTCTCTTATCGTTTATATGATATCTCTTTTATTTAGTCTATGTAAATTGTGTTCAATTTTGTTTTTCGAAACCCTCACATGACCACAATTTGAACCTAAATGTAACTACGTTTATAGTCAGTGGTTTATGACAGATTCGCACCCTTACATAAGTGATGTTCGGATTTTGCACATGTTGGAAAATCGAACATTTCAAAGCCACCCAAAAAGGCACGCATCACAGCCCCACACCCCATACATTTAGTGTACAATTTTTCGGAAGAACGAAACTGTTTTGGTTTACCGACTGGGCTCCACAGCTGCAGGCTGTGCTACAAAGTCATAACAAAAAGATACAAGCACAAATGAAGGGAAAACGAGCACGGACAAGGGGAAAGGAGGGGGCACACGAAAACAAACCCGACAACAGTCACAGAGACATACAAGTGAAAACGTGAACACAAAGGAGTCATTTCAAAACCACCTCACCCTAGGAAAAACTACAAATAGCTAACAAGTAAACACCATACCAAAAGCTCCTAGGGTGGAACGAAAAAACAATAACTAGAAAAATATACTAAAATGAAGGACTAGGCCAAAGAATAAGCTAGATAAGATTTGCCGAAAACGGGCCGTTTACTTTAAGCTCATAGATATTCGAGAGGATCAACTGTTCTTCATTAATACACGTTTTAATAAAGTGTTTATCAATGGTGAGACGGTTTTTACAATAATTGCTAAGGAGTAAATCAATACTAGATTGAACGTTGGGGAGGGAGTGAAGGCCGACAAGTGCTAGTGGTGAAACCCAACGAGGTATGTGGACAATTATGTTGAGCGCATTTGTTTGGATTTGCTTCAATTTAAGACGAATAATCAATAAGTGAGCGCATAAGACTAGTATATGAAATTAAGGTTGTAGAAGCTGGAGCTCTGGGATTGTGCAGTCTCACAGATAGTATACAGTTGAGAAGTGCGGACTTTTAGTTACAATTATACATACACTGTACGTACGTACGCACGGAGTTTATTTCGGGAATTGAGTGTGGATGCTACTAGTAGCAATGTTGTAGATGTTGGGGCAAAACATTTGGCATGTAGTTTCGGTTTTCATGACTGTTCCCTTTTAATACTATACAATTCCATTAAGTTTAAAACATAACTGTAACGTGATATTAGCAATAATTTACGGCCGCAGCTATTACAATATATAGGATGGTGAATACCTTGTCAGATCATACCCATTTCCCCTGCTTATTTTAGTATACAACATATCACTCTATTTATGAATTACTAGATCGTATTCTCATTTTCTTACAGAATCTTAATATGACAAATCTTTACCCAAAACTGAATATTTTAAACATAACGTTTTGTGCTTCCAAGTATCGGAACTATCTCATGCAATATAAAACTACTTACTCATTCGGTGCTTACTTATTCATTTATTTATTTCTGTTCATCATTTTTGGTAATTTTGACGTTATTAGTGATGTGATGAAAGATTAAAGTTCAATTCTGATGAATTTTGTTTTGATAGCGCAATGAACGCAAGCAATGAGTATCCCACAAGAACAATTAAAGTCAAATTGGTGAAGCGTTGCAGCCATAAACAAAGATCAATCGTGTAGGCCTTTGTGACATCATTATTCCCAAAAGTCAATAAAGCACATCTTAATGTTTGCCAACCGCTTATCGCTCAAGATATTACGTTTTCCATATGGGCATTAGGTGCATTAATAACAACAGAGTGGCAATATGAGCACTTGATCGACTGTCAGCTGCAAGTACTATTATTAGGAAACAAGAGGAAATTAATTCATTGCTTGGTGAAATACGATTATGATGATTTATAAATAATTTTCTCAAGGACTACAGATCGCCGTCTTTTGGCTAGCTTTGTTTTCCTTTCGACTCTCTTCTTATTTCTACCAGGGAGTTGGAATATTCCAACTCTCTCTGTTTCTACAAACTCACGAGTGATGAATCTATATATAAAAAAAGAAAAAATATTTACAGCTTTTTATTTTTTAATTCGCTGATAATTGTATTTCTTGAAAAACAAAAAGAGGGTGATAAAAACTTAGTGTGATACACGCACATCAAAATACATGTATATGCACAAACACGGCAATGTGTAACAATTTGTTTTCCTTTCTTGCAGGATCCGCAAATCCAAACCCCATAAGAGGATCACGATCCGAATGCACACAGGTAGGGGGAGTAACAAAAGCAGGGGCAGCGCCGAAAGCAGGGGCAGCGCCAAGAGCAGAGGCAGTGCCAAGAGCAATGGCAGTGCCAAGAGCAATGGCAGTGCCAAGAGCAGAGGCAGCTCACGCAGAAAAGTGGACGACGCCAAACCTAAGGTCGCGAATCAAAAAAGTATCGTTGTGAAAACACAGCCACTGGTAAAAAAGAACAGAACGTTAGAAGCATTGATAGAAATAGGTGCCTTATCTCACGATGTTGCCTTGCGATGTAACGAGCAGAAACACCAAAGTGAGAGTGAAACAAATAAATCAGATGTACAACCAGGAAGTGACGTAACAAACGGTGCTTACATTAACTCACTGGTTGATCCGGAAAACCCGGATGGGGAAGCTGCCTTTGTCAGCGAAAAGAAATACAACGGAACAAGTGTAACGTTTTCCACAGAAAATGATAAGGAACCAATGGGAGACCAGAGTGGCTATACCAGCATGTCGCAAGATTGTGATAACAGGAGTAGCAGAACATCTTCCTCAGAGACTTGTTCTGATGGATCATACACTTATTCTGGTCTTCAGTCTGACAGTTCTCCAGACCATGGGTATAAGATGAAGGACGGGACACGTGACAATTGTGGCGTGTCCGGGGATGCCGATGACAGATCGGATGGTTTTCCAGAATCGAGTTCTGACACAGAGAGTACAACTCTTTCAAGAAACACAGTAGCTTTTACGAAATATTCACGAAATCATGAAAAATACCGCAATAACTCAAGCGACTCAGGGTATATTGAAAGTTTTACGTCACAGGAAAGTTTAAGACGGACTGCATTAGCTTCACGTGATGCATACCATCCGTGTATTATGGTGGATAGATCCGATTATTACTTTGAAAGGGACAAATGTCTAACATGCAATCACATGACACCAACTCATATAACACCCACCAGAATGTTAAGTAATCCTCGGGAATTGTATCTTAGTGATGAAAGTGATGACTTAATGAGAAAGTCGCCTTATCACCTACCATGCAGTCCTTTTCTTAGCCCACATTCCAGAGCACCATACCGGTATGTGCACCGCCACTTAATTACAGACAATTCTACCATTATAACATATCTTTCAGTACAAGATCCAGGAGACAACCAGTTTCACGAAAGTTAGGTGGAGCTCCGCTTTCACATCCGTTACAGCACGAAGAATTTCACCATAGCTTTGATCAAAGCGACATACAAAAATCCCAGATTCCCTTTCCTAAATACTATCTAAAACGGTCTCACTCCTCCACACAAACGGAGAGGAAGGCTCCGAATCGGAAATCCGCTGTGCGGTGGCATAAAGATGGGTCACTTTTTGTGCTGACAGCAGAAAAGGAAAATAGCCTTGGTCCAATATACCTTACAACTGACTCAGACCATTCTTCTTGAGTATTCCCAAGATAACATTAATTTCATGAAAACATTCTAGACAATAAAGAGAAGCTCAAGTCAAAGCTGGTGTATTATTGTCGTGATTGTTGATGTCCACCTCGGCAACAAATTCATTTAATTTAGTTCCCGTAATAGGTCAGGGTAATAGATATCAGCAAGTATGGTGAGGAAAGACGTTTCATTTGATTAAAATATACAAATTAGAAGTGAATTATTTTCGAGTATTGTTATGACCAAAGCATTTCTCGGTAGAAATGCTACTTCCGTGATGTTATAAAGCTGGCTCTGTCTCCACAAATTGTTACCAATTCAGTGTAGGTAATATTTGATATATTTACCTGCATTTGTGAAATGAAAAAGTGATATCCTACTTTTGCCAAAATTATACGTCTGTACCTATTCATTAACATAACCGAAACTCTAAAACCAAACAGCATTATTTTTTCAAACAAAATTAAATGACTGTTTTCTTCAGAATCCTGGTGCATGTTACAACCAACTAATCTACATATCTAACCGGAAGTAAAAGACCTGTGTGGGAGGATAAAATGTAGGATCATGGGAGGATTGATGTATGCATAGTTTTATGCGGATTGAAGTCGTTCGCAGTAATTTGGAACAATATAGGCTACGGGTCACGAAAAGAATTATTAGTCAGTTTGCCCCGGGAAAGCTCTGAAGGGAGGCCCAGTGTGGATATCAAGTAAATAGTTTTGTATGTGTTTTGAGTGATTTCATAAAACGACAGATGAACACGGGTAGATTTTTCTCTTTTTCTCTCCTTTTGAGACTTTTTGAGGTACCTTTCATCCTACTCGCTTCCATTACAGGCCAGGGACTATATAACTAATTCATGCCCGACCCTCTTTTTACTTAAACTTTGTGCAAAGAGCTTCCACACGTCACACATCTCTGTGAACAAGTTAACCTTGTGCTAGATAGAAATGCACTTGCACACAAGCACTGGTATTGCAGCGTCCAATAAGGGATCAGGGCGGCATGCGGTTTGATATCAATGTACAAACCATGTGGTGGTTACAGGGAACCTTGATAATGTTATTGTGATAAAGTGGTTAGGGTGTAGACGCCACTCCCACTTATAACCACGCTACTGCACGCATATTTTAACCAGGAAGTGTCATCTTTATTTCCAAATGACATGTAAACCAGAAGAGATTTAGTTTAGGAGCTGCTGTTATTTCAGCATCAGTGAAAGACCGTCCCTTAATGTATGAGACAGAACTAAAATTAAACCTTTTGGTTCTATCAGATGAATTCTGGTAATATCCGCCTTCTTTCGGGATATTATCATCATCATTTAAATCGTAAATTAACTCTACCTGCACGACTAACACATAATTTTTCCCAGAACGTGATCACAAATTATATATAAGCCGTTGCTCCCTGCCTTGAGCGTCATTAGTGACGCACAAAAGTCCCGGATAAATTGAACAAGAAAATGACTGTTCATATTTTATTAAAACCTCTAAGCCTCTTAGCAGCTTAAGTTGCTCTGTCCTTTTCAACAGTGAAGTTTACATTAGACGTGTGCTTTGCAACCAGCTCATCCGGAAACTGAGAAAGAAAAGAAAAGATTATGATTCGTTGATAAAACTGGTTGAAAGGCTTTTATGTTCTATAATTCAACTTCATGACTGAATGATTATAACATAAATAAAGAAAAACCTTTTTTTAATTATAAATTCATATTCTGTGCACTATTCATGTTCGCGTGACGTGAGACTAGATAAAGTGAAACACGAGTAAAGGCCGTAACACACCGATTTTTATAAACAAAATTGAATAAAACAAAGGAAAAGAAACATTTTGACCTCTAGTTTTCAGAGAAGCATCGTCATCGCATGGCTATTCAGATGATAACTGAAAAATGATTGAAAAGGCATTTCTACGCCCATTAAAGCAAAATTCGCGTCGCGACAGAAAATCCCTCCCCACTTAAGCGAATTTCTCTACAGTTTGAAGAAAAAAGCATTTCTAGCAAATTTTCCAGTATCATCACAAAGCCTCAATTGTAAACTTTATCGTGTATAAGCAAAAAGTCAAAGCATCTTATGATATTTGTTTCCTGTATGATTATCTAAAATATCGCTCGCTGCGTCGCGTTCGGTGTGTTATGGCCTTAAACGGTGAATTTTTCTCTAGGCATGGCGGATCACGCCTTTGTATGTTTGTGACAATAGGAAATGTAGGCCTAATGAAGGGTTTTAGCCACGTTAACTGTTTTTCGATCCTTTTTCTACGTGTGTTTGATAATAACAGGTTCGCTCTAAAGGACGATTGACAACTAAAATTGAAAAGAATATTGAAATTGAAAATCAGTAAAATGTAAATGTATGTTACTCTGTTAACGGATTCCCGATGGGCAGTAACTTTGCTGAACATATTCTTACCAGTGTTATTTTCCATGTGTATGAAGAACCAAGGAAAATCGATTACAAATTTCACAAAAAAATGATAAAATAAAAGAAGCACTGAACTGAACAGATTCGGATGTTACAGTGTACAAAAGCATGACATATGCTCCTCGAATCTAAAATGAATCAGGGCAATTTTCGTGTATTTGTCCGTTGGGAATTATTTTCCATTTAGGCTTCTAGAGTATATATGTATGATTATCTTGATGTATAACAATTAAATATGTGCCTTGGAAATGAGGTTTGTTGAATCAGTTTCTTGCTCCAAATGCCTAAACCAATTTTCAAAGTAAAGACAAATATTTGTGCAGAACCCATTTATATCCCCTCCCAACTAGTCTTATTACCCGTCATCATGATTAGGCTACATGTTATCAATTTCTAAATTAGATATTCAAAGGAGGGGGCTATTATTTTATCAATACAAACAAGTGCTAGATTTGGTCTCATTTAGAAAATATGCACGCTCTAGTATCTCTTCATAGTATTTGGTAAAGAACGATTTTTTGTAATGATCGTATAACGAAATGCGATCAATGATATGATACCTGTTCCGGATGAAGCCCTAACTCAGAATGGTCTTCCATTTTGTAAAAAGCTTCTAATTTTTGACTTATGGCTTATAAGATATGTGGATTAATTTACAATTTTTTTTTTTTTTTTTTAATCCTATATATCAATTCTTCAATTTCAATTATCAAGGACTTTCAAAAGGTAATTTTTAAATAAATGTTGGTTGCAGAAATGACAGTGTTTATAGAGACAAACTAACTTGATGTGCCTCTTTTTGTGCTTCTTATTATCAATCATACTTCTGAATCTTCAAGGTTGCCCTAGAGATATAGCAAACTCGAATACGCGGTTCTAATTAACATTACAATTTGATCAGCTTAGCTAATATCTTAAGTAATATCTTAAGAACAATTGGCGTAGTCTCCCGTCATGCCCGTGAAACAAAATTTCCACGCTGCTTCCATTTAAAGGCCATCTATCGTGATTAAAATGTGGCGGCGTACATTTTATTCCAAAACGAATCTGATTGGTCTATCACTGTAAATGCACATTATACCATTGTTTTTCAACCAATCAAAACACGGGAATTGAAATGTATTTACCTTCACGTTAGAGACGATAATGGGCATTTAAGGTTCATCTTACAGGTCGAGTCGTAAGCCTATGAATAGCAGAATTAGAAATTAAAGAAGACATACATTCTGGCTTTTTCTTCATATCTTACAAAACAATTTAGAATATATTTTATAATTTATCAAAACATTTATTATATCAATATAAACATACACGAGAGCGGCCATTTTGTTCATACGCACTCTAAAAAAGATGTCATACACGCAGTACAGATAAGAATATTAATGTATTTTCCTATAATCTATTTCAAATTTTGTATCTTCTAAGAAATGTTTTTTCCCCTTTGCATGAGTTTATGAATTTGTATTCTATATGATATCAATGATTTAATCACTTAAAACTTCATGTCAGAGCACTTTGGAAAAAAAAAGAGAATTTCTACAGAAATACCTTATGTGTTGGCGCATACTAGAGCAAATTATGTCATCATTGGCATGATTTCATAACAAACTGAACAAAATGTCAGCGTCCATGTTACAAGTTTAAAGTTGGATATCTTGAGAGTGGAATAAGATTCATGATGAGGTTTTCGGTAGTTAGTTTATTTTTTATTTTTCTAATATGAAGCTAGAATGCTTGACTATGTCTTCTTTAAGCGGTGGGAGTTTCATTTGTAGAAATATGCTATGTGTACATATTTTGGTTAAACTTTCTGACTTATTGATTGAGTATATACATATACTACCTTTATATATAAAATATATAACAAAATATACAATTAAAACATAAAAAACTGAAGTTTTTATACAATCTCTTCATTTATCAGAGTTGCCGATTTGATCTAGTTTGATCTATTTCGTATCATTGAGCCTGTCGGCAGAATGGTCCGGAAGGCTTGCACCCTCACTACCTCTTTAACGCTTTCCTCTCTGTCAGGATCTACTTTCATCATCAGGGTCATCTCATCCGGAACAAATGTGCTCCTGACTATTTAGGAACTTTCCCTGATAAAAATGTTCTTTACATAGTAGCTATGTTCTACTGCTCGAGCGATTCCCAGACCAAAATGTTCATCCCTATCAAGATGTCTCCCCTCATAATACATATTCACCCCAACAAGTTATTCCCTTATCAAGATATTCTCCATATCAAGTTGAAACCCCTGATCAAGATGCCCCTGATCAAGATGTCCCCTGATCAAGATGTTTCCTGATAATTTGGTCCCCTGATCAAAATATTCCACTGGTAAAGAAATTTCCCAGGATAAAATGTTCTTCTGATCGAGATGTCTCTCTGATAAGAAATGGCTATCTTACCAAGATGGCCCTGATCAAAATTTAGCCCTGATTATGATTTCCCCCTGATCAAGATGCTCCCTGATTAAAATAATACCATGGTAGAGATGTTTCCCAGGCTAAAATGTTCCTCTGATTGAGATGTGTCTCTGATGAAAATAAAACCTGACCAATATATCCCCTGATCAAGATGTTCCCCCTAATAATGAATATTCACCAGAAAACGTTATTTCTCATATCAACATATTCCCCATATCAAGTTGAAACCCCTGATCAAGATGGCTCCAGATGAAGATGTTTCCTGATCAAGATTTCCCTTGATCAAAATATTCCCCTAGAAAAATGTTTCCCAGAACAAAAATGTTCATCTGATCGAGATGTCTCTCTGATAGAAATGAAACTCTTACCAAGATGACTCTGACAAAGATTTTCCCTGATCAGGATGTCCCTGATCAAGATTTCCCCTGATCATGATGTCCTCTGACCAAGATTTCGCCTGATTCCCCATATCAAGTTGAAACCCCTGATCAAGAATGAAACCTGACCAATATTTCCCCTGATCAAGATGTTCCTCCCCATTAAGATGTTCCCCCTAATGATAAATATTCACCAGAAAACGTTATTTCTCATATTAACATATTCCCCATATCAAGTTAAAACCCCTGATGAAGATGGCTCCTGATGAAGATGGCTCTTGATGAAGATGTTCCCTTCATAAGGTAACATTTTGATCAGGGGAAAATTTGATAATATAACATTTTAATCAAGGAAACATCTTCATCAGGTAACATCTTCATAGGGGAACATGTTGATACGGTAACATGTTACCCTAATAAAGATGTTTTCTGATTAAAATGTTACCTAATGAAAAAGTAACCCTAATGAAGATGTTCCCTTGATCAAAATGTTATCTGATCAAAATGTACTTCTGATTGAAATGTTACCATATGGAGAAGTTACCCTAATGAAGATGTTCTCTTGATAACAATTTTACCTTATCAAAATGTTCCCTTTATCAAAATGTTACCTTATGAAGGTGTTACCCTAATGAAGATGCTCACTTGAATAAAATATTATCTTGTCAAGATGTTTCTCTGATTAAGATGTTATCTTATCAAGATGTTTACAGGATCAAAATGTGACCTTATGAGGATGTTATCCTAATTAAGATGTTCCTTTGATTAAAATGTTATCTTATCAAGATGTTTACCTTTTGAAAATTGAAAAATAAAAAGCACACGGATTTTCAAGATTATTGGCCCTTTTATACAAAAACGTTTCAAATTCCTGGCTGCGGACTGACCCTTATAATCATCTACAGCCAACTGATTAAGTTCCTCTGAACTGAAAATGATATTTACCATGATAAGGATCTTTATCATAATTAATATATACGATTATGATCCCGACAGGTCATCAACTATAATTACCCTCAGCTTTGATCAGGCACGTCAGATCAGCCACGATTTGTTATCCAACTAACGCAACCTAAATAAAATCTTAAACAAAACTCGTTGAAACACTTGGTGAAAATGTGTGATGTTTTTCATGAAGCTACTTTTCTATTGTAAATTATTCCACATTTAGAAATCAGAAATGCTGGAAATATTTTATGTTGCTTCTTCAATCTCTACTCTTCCAATAGTAATTAATATAATTAGAATTTTAAGGACAATTTTTATCATTTTATTGACGCCGTCAGTGTCCCAGTCCCCTACCTCACTATATTAATTGCCCTCCCCTTTCCCCTCCCCATTCAATGTTGGCCGTTGTTACTATTTTTCCTGGAAATGACGTTAAGAAAGAACGAAATTCAACAGTGAAAACGGGGGAGGGGTTAGGGGTTACAATTCTCGGAAAAAAATATTAAAGAAACATAACACTATAGCATATGTAGTTTTCAAAAACCTGAAGTGTTCCAACAGTTTTGTCTAAGATTGTCAATATTTCGCTCAGATAACTTGCATTATTTCTCGATAGCAGATGTGTTTTGAGTGTCTAGAGAAAAAATAGCGATATAAATTGCAAAGACAGTAAGTTATATAATGAATAAGAATAGACTTGGGGATTGGAATAAATAAATAGATCAGTATAACTATTTGTATGTGTCTTATTTGTAGGTCGTTTCAACCCTCTTTTAACAACTTTAGTAGCTTGATGTAATTTTTTGGACATTGTCATATTTTTTAAGACGCTTCCTGTTCCCCTATCCTACTGCAACGTAATTTCCAACCCCTCCCACCCTCTACCCATCCCCTCCCACCACGTCCGGTTTTGAATATCACTGCCTGAGCAATTAGACCCGAAATGGACCAATTGACAGATTTTGAGTATAACTTTCCGATTTATATTTTGCTTTTTACAAAATAAGCGACAATTTTCTTCAAGAATATTATGGGATTTTCTCAGACTGTCTGAGAAACGAATGTCAATTTTTCGCTTAAATAACTTGCATTATTTCTCGATAGCAGATATGGCCTGGGTACTTCATTTTTAGAGAGGGGCACTTTTTTAATGGAAACACATTCCCTCGTACATTGGACTGACAAAGGTCTGCAGTTTCCTACTAATGGGTCAGTAATTAAGGGGCATTTTATTTTGAAATGGGCACTTTAGTGGGCCTATTCTTTTTTATTTATGTTTTAAGTGTGCGCCATTCTACTAGTTCTTAGCACCTTTGCCAGTAAATGCCATTTCTCAGAAATTATTCCGGCAATGAATATTCAAGTTAAAGCTTTGTCTTATCTGCGTATGACTGGTGCAGTAATTCTACTATGGAAGATTAAAGCCCGCATTCTCATATTTCTAACAATTGTTAATGTAATTTAAAGAAAATTGATTTAACTTTTTTACTATTTGAATTATTTTTTATCAAAATTTCTTCAGGTGAAAATTAGAATTACCCTTACTAGATTCTGTTTTACTACTTTCCTGACATATCCAAAGGTTTTTAAACCACAAATTGCAGACAAAATGTGATAGGATACATAGAGACTTTAAGGAATTTGAAGCTTTTAATCGGATTTCAGTCGTTTCTACACAAATCATACCAAACTTTAAACTTAAATATCTCCTTAACGAAATAAGATTTTTGAATGCTTTCTTCACCATTTTGTTTAAAGTTCTCTTTCAAATAAGATGGACTTGCTTCAATCTCAGTGAACTAATCCTTTAATCATTATAGTCTACATAAGGCCTTATGCAAACTTGTGAATCATAAAGGTGAGACATAATAGTATTACTTGGCGTACTTGCATGTTGATGAGTGTAGAAACTGCCTTTAGTGATCGTTACATGAATATAACATTCTTAGCATATCTTTAATATATTCTGAAATGGATCTCAGCACACACATCACTCATCTCTCAAATAGAAGAAAATTTCCCAAAAATGAAGAAAAATGAAATTCCCCGAAAATCGGTCGAAAACATCCCGAAAATTGAAGGAAATTTACCCAAAATGAAAAACATTTCCTTAAAATAAAATAAATTGACCAAAAGTGAAGAAAACATCCCAAAAATTGAAGAAAACTTCCGAAATTGAAATGAATTTTTGGAAAAAAACAAGTGGGAAATTTTTAACATCAAATTGTAAAATTATGTAAAACTAATAAAATATTAGGTAAAACTACAGAAAAATTAGGTTGAATGATAAAATAAATCGCCGTCCTTCGTCGGTCCTAATAGTAGGACAGTCCCATCCTGCCTGGTTTTCTGAACACTATTCGAGAAGAGAGGCGTGAAAACGCGAAAACGCGGTGTTGATTCACTTCCCATCCTGGCCCAGTAAAGCCCAAGTTCCTGTGTGCCAACTCGTCTGGCAGCGGGAGAACTTATATGGTGGCTAATTGGGCCCAGTGCTTTGAGGCCCTGGTAAAACGCACTATATAAATCGCATATATAGATTATAGAAAAATTCAGCAACATTTCCCAGATATGAAAAAATAAAATCCCAGAAATAAAAGAACATTTCCCAGAAATTGAAGAAAATTTCCTGAAAATGAAAGAATTTCCCCCCAAAATAAAAAAAAATAGTCCGCAAATAAAAGAAATTTCCCAAAAATGAAAGGAATTTCCCAAAAATGAAGGAAATTTCCTAAAAATGAAAGAAATTTCCCGAAAATGAAGGAAAATTCCCGAAAATGAAGAAAATTTCCCGAAAATGAAGGAAATTTCCTGAAAATGAAGAAAATGATTAAATCCTCTGATACCCGTACTTTCGATGTATCACTTTTACTGCTTTAATACCTTTAATTGGCACGTGCACCCCTGACAAAGTCCTTGACCAGGCAACACTCTTCAGTTACTTATTAGCAATCTTTTTTAGTATAAAATGGATTTCATCACAAACATCTCTTATTTGTTGAAGTCTGTGTATTTCCATTTACGCATCAAGCTCAAGAGTAAGGCATTTATTGTTGAAATTTTTGCGGGACTGTAACCAGGTGACCCAGAGGGGAGGGGGAGGGGGTTCCTTGAGAATTTTCCAACTTAATGACATTTTTTAAAACTTTTTTTAACATTAGAAAATTCTTCAGCTATGGTGTATGAAATATTATGCAAAGGGTTAAGTTACTAGTATTCAAATTCTTCGTATCTTAACAAAATGATTGATTAATACTCATTTAAGTATTAACTGAACTACCGAAGCTCATAATAATCCCTAGAATCTTAAAATCCCTTGCTTTTAGACTGTCGGCAATAGTGGCCGTGAACGCTTGAAGTCAGCTGCTGATGTGGAAACAAGCATATGGTATTTACTCCCTTTTGACTTTGGGCTCAAAAAGGCACCAAAACCTTAGATGGGTCAAAATACTGCAATTTTCAAGACTTTGAGCCAAAAGTCTTCAATTTCGGATTAAATTATTCGATTTTGGACGAAATATCTGCAATTTTCAACCAAGCCTCAGTCTGCATTTTTGACCCACAAATTTACAATATCTTACAAAAAATCTTCAAGTTTGGACCAAACGGCCAAAAGTCTTTAATTTTGGACCAAACAGCCAAGTCTTTAATTTTTGACCAAACAACCAAAAGTCTTCAATTTTGGACCAAAAATCTTCAATTTGGATTAAAAACAAATTCACAAACTAAACACTCCATACCTCTTATTTGTGCATGCATGTCGGCATACTTAATTTAAGATATGCACGCATGCGTGCACGCAGGAAGGTAAGTTTCTGGGGTAAAGAACTCCCAAAATATCCAGCTTACAAAGTGGAAAATTGTTCTGGTTAATAAGTCTCCATCAAAACACTAGTGCTAATCACGGAAACCGTTTTCAATTTCGGGAATCCCCTTTAATTTTCTGGGATAATTTCTTAAGAAATATGATACTTCTGTGCTATCCCAACGAAATCTTCGCTAGCGAAAGATTACTCATATAGTCCTATTTTTTTTACACTATTTACTCCATCAGGGACATAGCCAGAGGGGGAACCACGGCTTCTCCCCCACCCCCAATTCTCCCCGTCTAAGACTACCCCCCCCCACTCCTTAATTTGTATGTTGCAGCCCGGGGCTATTCATGAGACTGTTGAGATCTATAGGCTCTTTAGACTAGATATATTTTATCATTTTTGTGGAGTTTTGCTCCTACCCTATCCTCTTTAAATATCCGTCTACGTTCCTGACACACATGATACGTTATGTTTCGTGCATGTGTAGTAAACCTTACAAAAATTATCTGAAAAGAATTTTCCTGACATTGTGGAAACCTCTGTGGCATAATTTTGCAGTATCAATTATTGTAGCATTACGTCAGATCCATACCCTGCAGGACTGTTGGATCCTAGGAACAACCCACACATCCAACAGAGACGTTTTTATATCTTCTTTATTTCCGTTTCCGTTTTAGATTTTGCAGCTTAGGTCTACCTGTTGTTTCTTTAAGCAAGAGATAGGTCATCAAAATATAACAGCAATTTAAGAAAAAGGGAATTTACCCCGATTAAGTTGAAAAATTATAATGGAATGGAGGAGGGGACAGTAACAACTTAAACCCTGCTCGCACAAACAAATTATGTGAGGAGCAAAAGAAGGAATGCAGACATTTCTCAGGCTTGGGGCTCCATTTATGCAGAGTCAGATTCCAACCTTCCAAAAAATGACAAGCGATGCAGCTTGGCCTGGAAACTACAATCCTGGACATAATTACTTGGCACTCTTTTCCTTCCGACTTATACCTCTCCTGCTCAATGTATTACCAACACTTTCCTTCAAATTCGCATACCAACATTGAATAGGGGTAGATAGGGAAAAATTGCCATGACTTTTGGAGTTGATTGTAGAGGTAATCTGTTTAAAGGGCAAGATGTCATACACACAGGAGCCCATTTTCTCATGAAATTGAGGGGGATCAAAATTGAGGATAGCAGTCCCAGGACACATCCCTGCATGAACACCTTTGTGCTTGGACCCGGTAGATTAGTTGAAGAGAGTGATACACCCCTGCATGATCACCTTTGTCCTTGGACCCAGCAGACCAGTTGAAGAGAGTGATACACCCTGCATGAACACCTTTGTGCTTGGACCCAGCAGACCAGTTGAAGAGAGTGATACACCCCTGCATGAACACCTTTGTAATTGGACCCAGTAGAGCAGTTAAAGAAACTGATACACCCATGCATAAACACCTTTGTGCTTGGACCCAGTAGATCAGTTGAAGGGAGTGATACACCCCTGCATGAACACCTTTGTGCTTGGACCCAGTAGATCAGTTAAAGAAAGTGATACACCCCTGCATGAACACCTTTGGGCTTGGACCCATTAGACCAGGTGAAGAAAGTGATACACCCCTGCATGAACACCTTTGTGCTTGGACCCAGTAGACCAGGTGAAGAAAGTGATACACCCTGCATAAACACCTTTGTGCTTAGACCCAGTAGACCAGTTGAAGAAAGTGATACACTCCTGCATGAACACCTTTGTGCTTGGACCCAGTAGACCAGTTGAAGAAAGTGATACACCCTGCATAAACACCTTTGTGCTTAGACCCAGTAGACCAGTTGAAGAAAGTGATACACCCATGCATGAACACCTTTGTGCTTGGACCCAGCAGATCAGTTGAAGAAAGTGATACACCCTGCATGAACACCTTTGTGCTTAGACCCAGTAGACCAGTTGAAGAGAGTGATACACCCTTCATGTACACCTTTGTGCTTAGACCCATTAGATCAGTTGAAGAAAGTGATACACCCCTGCATGAACACCTTTGTGCTTGGACCCAGTAGATTAGTTAAAGAGAGTGATACACACAATGCATGAACACCTTTGTGCTTGGACCAATTAGATCAATTGAAGAGAGTGATACACCCCTGCATGAACACCTTTGTGCTTGGACCCAGTAGATCAGTTGAAGAGAGTGATACACCCTGCATGAACACCTTTGTGCTTGGACCCAGTAGAGATCAGTTGAAGAGAGTGATACACCCTGCATAAACACCTTGTGCTTGGACCCAGTAGACCAGTTGAAGAGAGTGATACACCCATGCATAACACCTTTGTGCTTGGACCCAGTAGATCAGTTGAAGAGAGTGATACACCCTGCATGAACACCTTTGTGCTTGGACCCAGTAGATCAGTTGAAGAGAGTGATACACCCCTGCATGGACACCTTTGTGCTTGGACCCAGTAGATCAGTTGAAGAGAGTGATACACCCTGCATATACACCTTTGTGCTTGGACCCAGTAGACCAGTTGAAGAGAGTGATACACCCTGCATAACAACACTTTGTGCTTGGACCCAGTAGATCAGTTGAAGAGAGTGATACACCCTGCATAACACCTTTGTGCTTGGACCCAGCAGACCAGTTGAAGAGAGTGATACACCCCTGCATAAACACCTTTGTGCTTGGACCCAGTAGACCAGTTGAAGAGAGTGATACACCCCTGCATATACACCTTTGTGCTTGGACCCAGTAGATCAGTTGAAGAGAGTGATACACCCCTGCATGAACACCTTTGTGCTTGGACCCAGTAGACCAGTTGAAGAGAGTGATACACCCCTGCATAAACACCTTTGTGCTTGGACCCAGTAGACCAGTTGAAGAGAGTGATACACCCATGCATAAACACCTTTGTGCTTGGACCCAGTAGACCAGTTGAAGAGAGTGATACACCCCTGCATAAACACCTTTGTGCTTGGACCCAGTAGACCAGTTGAAGAGAGTGATACACCCATGCATGAACACCTTTGTGCTTGGACCCAGCAGACCAGTTGAAGAGAGTGATACACCCCTGCATATACACCTTTGTGCTTGGACCCAGTAGACCAGTTGAAGAGAGTGATACACCCATGCATGAACACCTTTGTGCTTGGACCCAGCAGACCAGTTGAAGAGAGTGATACACCCTTGCATATACACCTTTGTGCTTGGACCCAGTAGATCAGTTGAAGAGAGTGATACACCCTGCATGTACACCTTTGTGCTTGGACCCAGTTGACCAGTTGAAGAGAGTGATACACCCCTGCATCAACACCTTTGTGCTTGGACCCAGCAGATCAGTTGAAGAGAGTGATACACCCCTGCATAAACACCTTTGTGCTTGGACCCAGTAGACCAGTTGAAGAGAGTGATACACCCATGCTTGAACACCTTTGTGCTTGGACCCAGTAGATCAGTTGAAGAGAGTGATACACCCCTGCATAAACACCTTTGTGCTTGGACCCAGTAGACCAGTTGAAGAGAGTGATACACCCATGCTTGAACACCTTTGTGCTTGGACCCAGTAGACCAGTTGAAGAGAGTGATACACCCATGCTTGAACACCTTTGTGCTTGGACCCAGTAGATCAGTTGAAGAGAGTGATACACCCATGCATAAACACCTTTGTGCTTGGACCCAGTAGACCAGTTGAAGAGAGTGATACACCCATGCATGAACACCTTTGTGCTTGGACCCAGTAGATCAGTTGAAGAGAGTGATACACCCATGCATAAACACCTTTGTGCTTGGACCCAGTAGACCAGTTGAAGAAAGTGATACACCCATGCATGAAACACCTTTGTGCTTGGACCCAGTAGACCAGTTGAAGAGAGTGATACACCCCTGCATAAACACCTTTGTGCTTGGACCCAGTAGATCAGTTGAAGAGAGTGATACACCCATGCATAAACACCTTTGTGCTTGGACCCAGTAGACCAGTTGAAGACCTTTGTGTTGGATACACCCCAGTTGAAGAGAGTGATACACCCCTGCACACCTTTGTGCTTGGACCCAGCAGACAGTTGAAGAGAGTGATTGCATAGTTGAAGAGAGTGATACACCTGCTTGGGACCCAGTAGACCAGTTGAAGAGAGTGATACACCCATGCATAAACACCTTTGTGCTTGGACCCAGTAGACCAGTTGAAGAGAGTGATACACCCCTGCATGAACACCTTTGTGCTTGGACCCAGTAGACCAGTAGACACAGTTGAAGAGACCAGTGATACACCCCTGCATAAACACCTTTGTGCTTGGACCCAGTAGACCAGTTGAAGAGAGTGATACACCCCTGCATAAACACCTTTGTGCTTGGACCCAGTGAAGTGAGAGTGATACACCCATTGGACCCAGTAGATCAGTTGAAGAGAGTGATACACCCATGCATGAACACCTTTACACCCATGACCCAGTAGATCCAGTTGAAGAGAGTGATACACCCATGCATAAACACCTTTGTGCTTGGACCCAGTAGATCAGTTGAAGAGAGTGATACACCCATGCATAACACCTTTGTGCTTGGACCCAGTAGATCAGTTGAAGAGAGTGATACACCCATGCATGAACACCTTTGTGCTTGGACCCAGCAGACCAGTTGAAGAGAGTGATACACCCATGCATGAAAACCTTTGTGCTTGGACCCAGTAGACCAGTTGAAGAGAGTGATACACCCCTGCATGAACACCTTTGTGCTTGGACCCAGTAGACCAGTTGAAGAGAGTGATACACCCATGCATGAACACCTTTGTGCTTGGACCCAGTAGACCAGTTGAAGAGAGTGATACACCCCTGCATAAACACCTTTGTGCTTGGACCCAGTAGACCAGTTGAAGAGAGTGATACACCCCTGCATGAACACCTTTGTGCTTGGACCCAGTAGACCAGTTGAAGAGAGTGATACACCCTGCATATACACCTTTGTGCTTGGACCCAGTAGACCAGTTGAAGAGAGTGATACACCCTGCATGAACACCTTTGTGCTTGGACCCAGTAGACCAGTTGAAGAGAGTGATACACCCCTGCATATACACCTTTGTGCTTGGACCCAGTAGACCAGTTGAAGAGAGTGATACACCCCTGCATAAACACCTTTGTGCTTGGACCCAGTAGACCAGTTGAAGAGAGTGATACACCCATGCATGAACACCTTTGTGCTTGGACCCAGTAGATCAGTTGAAGAAAGTGATACACCCATGCTTGAACACCTTTGTGCTTGGACCCAGCAGATCAGTTGAAGAAAGTGATACACCCATGCATGAACACCTTTGTGCTTGGACCCAGTAGATCAGTTGAAGAAAGTGATACACCTTGAACACCTTGTGCTTGGACCCAGTAGACCAGTTGAAGAAGATACACCCTGATACACCTTTTTGTGCTTGGACCCATTAGATCAGTTGAAGAGAGTGATACACCCCTGCATGAACACCTTTGTGCTTAGACCCAGTAGACCAGTTGAAGAGAGTGATACACCCCTGCATGAACACCTTTGTGCTTGGACCCAGTAGATCAGTTGAAGAGAGTGATACACCCCTGCATGAACACCTTTGTGCTTGGACCCAGTAGACCAGTTGAAGAGAGTGATACACCCTGCATGAACACCTTTGTGCTTGGACCCAGTAGACCAGTTGAAGAGAGTGATACACCCATGCATGAACACCTTTGTGCTTGGACCCAGCAGACCAGTTGAAGAGAGTGATACACCCTGCATGAACACCTTTGTGCTTGGACCCAGTAGACCAGTTGAAGAGAGTGATACACCCATGCATAAACACCTTTGTGCTTGGACCCAGTAGATCAGTTGAAGAGAGTGATACACCCCTGCATGAACACCTTTGTGCTTGGACCCAGTAGATCAGTTGAAGAGAGTGATACACCCATGCATGAACACCTTTGTGCTTGGACCCAGTAGATCAGTTGAAGAGAGTGATACACCCCTGCATGAACACCTTTGTGCTTGGACCCAGCAGACCAGTTGAAGAGAGTGATACACCCCTGCATGAACACCTTTGTGCTTGGACCCAGTAGATCAGTTGAAGAGAGTGATACACCCCTGCATATACACCTTTGTGCTTGGACCCAGTAGATCAGTTGAAGAGAGTGATACACCCTGCATGAACACCTTTGTGCTTGGACCCAGTAAATCAGTTGAAGAGAGTGATACACCCCTGCATAACACCTTTGTGCTTGGACCCAGTGCTTGGACCAGTTGAAGAGAGTGATACACCCCTGCATATACACCTTTGTGCTTGGACCCAGCAGACCAGTTGAAGATAGTGATACACCCATGCATGAACACCTTTGTGCTTGGACCCAGTAGATCAGTTGAAGAGAGTGATACACCCCTGCATCAACACCTTTGTGCTTGGACCCAGTAGATCAGTTGAAGAGAGTGATACACCCCTGCATATACACCTTTGTGCTTGGACCCAGTAGATCAGTTGAAGAGAGTGATACACCCCTGCATATACACCTTTGTGCTTGGACCCAGTAGACCAGTTGAAGAGAGTGATACACCCCTGCATAAACACCTTTGTGCTTGGACCCAGTAGACCAGTTGAAGAGAGTGATACACCCCTGCATGAACACCTTTGTGCTTGGACCCAGTAGATCAGTTGAAGAGAGTGATACACCCATGCATGAACACCTTTGTGCTTGGACCCAGTAGATCAGTTGAAGAGAGTGATACACCCCTGCATATACACCTTTGTGCTTGGACCCAGTAGATCAGTTGAAGAGAGTGATACACCCATGCTTGAACACCTTTGTGCTTGGACCCAGTAGATTGAAGAGAGTGATACAGTTGAAGTGCTTGGACCCAGTGAAGAGAGTGATACACCCCTGCATATACACCTTTGTGCTTGGACCCAGAGACCAGTTGAAGAGAGTGATACACCCTGCATTTTGTGCTTGGACCCAGTAGATCAGTTGAAGAGAGTGATACACCCCTGCATAACACCTTTGTGCTTGGACCCATTAGATCAGTTGAAGAGAGTGATACACCCCTGCATGAACACCTTTGTGCTTGGACCCAGTAGATCAGTTGAAGAGAGTGATACACCCTGCATGAACACCTTTGTGCTTGGACCCAGTAGATCAGTTGAAGAGAGTGATACACCCTGCATGTACACCTTTGTGCTTGGACCCAGCAGACCAGTTGAAGAGAGAGAGTGATACACCCATGCATATACACCTTTGTGCTTGGACCCAGCAGACCAGTTGAAGAGAGTGATACACCCATGCTTGAACACCTTTGTGCTTGGACCCAGTAGAAACACCTCACCCAGTTGAAGAAAGTGATACACCCCTGCATGAACACCTTTGTGCTTGGACCCAGAGATGATACACCCCTGCATCAACACCTTTGTGCTTGGACCCATTAGATCAGTTGAAGAAAGTGATACACCCTGCATATACACCTTTGTGCTTGGACCCAGTAGATCAGTTGAAGAGAGTGATACACCCATGCTTGAACACCTTTGTGCTTGGACCCAGTAAATCAGTTGAAGAGAGTGATACACCCATGCATCAACACCTTTGTGCTTGGACCCAGTAGATCAGTTGAAGAGAGTGATACACCCATGCTTGAACACCTTTGTGCTTGGACCCAGTAGATCAGTTGAAGAGAGTGATACACCCCTGCATATACACCTTTGTGCTTGGACCCATTAGATCAGTTGAAGAGAGTGATACACCCATGCATGAACACCTTTGTGCTTGGACCCAGCAGACCAGTTGAAGAGAGTGATACACCCCTGCATCAACACCTTTGTGCTTGGACCCAGTAGATCAGTTGAAGAGAGTGATACACCCCTGCATCAACACCTTTGTGCTTGGACCCAGTAGATCAGTTGAAGAGAGTGATACACCCCTGCATATACACCTTTGTGCTTGGACCCATTAGATCAGTTGAAGAGAGTGATACACCCCTGCATATACACCTTTGTGCTTGGACCCAGTAGACCAGTTGAAGAGAGTGATACACCCCTGCATCAACACCTTTGTGCTTGGACCCATTAGATCAGTTGAAGAGAGTGATACACCCATGCATGAACACCTTTGTGCTTGGACCCAGTAGATCAGTTGAAGAGAGTGATACACCCATGCATGAACACCTTTGTGCTTGGACCCAGTAGATCAGTTGAAGAGAGTGATACACCCATGCATGAACACCTTTGTGCTTGGACCCAGTAGATCAGTTGAAGAGAGTGATACACCCCTGCATATACACCTTTGTGCTTGGACCCAGCAGACCAGTTGAAGAGAGTGATACACCCTGCATGAACACCTTTGTGCTTGGACCCAGTAGACCAGTTGAAGAGAGTGATACACCCCTGCATATACACCTTTGTGCTTGGACCCAGCAGACCAGTTGAAGAGAGTGATACACCCCTGCATATACACCTTTGTGCTTGGACCCAGTAGACCAGTTGAAGAGAGTGATACACCCATGCATGAACACCTTTGTGCTTGGACCCAGTAGACCAGTTGAAGAGAGTGATACACCCATGCTTGAAGACCTTTGTGCTTGGACCCAGTAGACCAGTTGAAGAGAGTGATACACCCATGCTTGAACACCTTTGTGCTTGGACCCAGTAGACCAGTTGAAGAGAGTGATACACCCCTGCATGAACACCTTTGTGCTTGGACCCAGTAGATCAGTTGAAGAGAGTGATACACCCCTGCATATACACCTTTGTGCTTGGACCCAGTAGATCAGTTGAAGAGAGTGATATACCCATGCATGAACACCTTTGTGCTTGGACCCAGTAGACCAGATGAAGAGAGTGATACACCCCTGCATATACACCTTTGTAATTGGACCCAGTAGATCAGTTGAAGAGAGTGATACACACATGCTTGAACACCTTTGTGCTTGGACCCAGCAGACCAGTTGAAGAGAGTGATACACCCCTGCATATACACCTTTGTGCTTGGACCCAGTAGATCAGTTGAAGAGAGTGATACACCCCTGCATATACACCTTTGTGCTTGGACCCAGCAGACCAGTTGAAGAGAGTGATACACCCCTGCATATACACCTTTGTGCTTGGACCCAGCAGACCAGTTGAAGAGAGTGATACACCCATGCATGAACACCTTTGTGCTTGGACCCAGTAGATCAGTTGAAGAGATACACCCATGCATGATACACCCTGCATGATCACCTTTGTGCTTGGACCCAGTAGATCAGTTGAAGAGAGTGATACACCCATGCTTGAACACCTTTGTGCTTGGACCCAGCAGACCAGTTGAAGAGAGTGATACACCCCTGCATATACACCTTTGTGCTTGGACCCATTAGATCAGTTGAAGAGAGTGATACACCCCTGCATATACACCTTTGTGCTTGGACCCAGCAGACCAGTTGAAGAGAGTGATACACCCCTGCATATACACCTTTGTGCTTGGACCCAGCAGACCAGTTGAAGAGAGTGATACACCCATGCATGAACACCTTTGTGCTTGGACCCAGTAGATCAGTTGAAGAGAGTGATACACCCCTGCATGAACACCTTTGTGCTTGGACCCAGCAGACCAGTTGAAGAGAGTGATACACCCCTGCATATACACCTTTGTGCTTGGACCCAGCAGACCAGTTGAAGAGAGTGATACACCCCTGCATGAACACCTTTGTGCTTGGACCCAGTAGACCAGTTGAAGAGAGTGATACACCCCTGCATATACACCTTTGTGCTTGGACCCAGTAGACCAGTTGAAGAGAGTGATACACCCATGCATGAACACCTTTGTGCTTGGACCCAGTAGACCAGTTGAAGAGAGTGATACACCCATGCTTGAACACCTTTGTGCTTGGACCCAGTAGATCAGCTGAAGAGAGTTTACAACAACCACCATCATATTTTTCCAGATCAATTTCTGGATCATCGAGGATGACTTTTCTTTTAACTACAAGTGCCTATAGCATCTGCCAAACATTCCCTCTAAATTTCAGATGAACATAAATGCTCATTGCTGAAACAAGTAAAAGTGACTTGGGTCAAGCATTTTATATGAAAGAGGACTTCGAAAGAAATAAGAACTTGTTTGACCACTAAACTAATCGTTTAAAATTGGGGTATATAGGAACTTGTTTGACCACTGAACTAATCGTTTAAAATTAGAGTATATCACATCCCAGAAGGGAACACAGCTGAGAGAGGTTACTTACCTGTGACTAAAACATGAATCAAAACTTAAATCAACAAGGTTATAACTTTCCTTTTTATTTCAAGAGATAACATTATCTGAATCACAACTCAAATCTGATGAAAATTGTATTTTAAAAACACGTCAAGCTAAATACTCTTCTAATCTGTTGGACAGGTAAAATAAAATGGCAAGTGTGGAAACTACCAAATGTGCTATGATTAACGGACATAAAGGCAATACCAAACAGAGCCATAATTTTTGGAGGAGGGAGGGGGGGGGGGAGGACATGTCCCAGTTTCAGCATAACTTTAAAAATCAATACATTTTGGGAAAATTTCCCCACTTTTTGGATAAGGGCCATGTATCCCCCACCCCACCCATCCCCCACTTTCCAGGTAAAAATCACATCCCTGATACCAATCTGGGTGATATTGCCAGAATGAGAGCAAATCTACACATGAGACGGACAAGAGTAGAAATGTATGCCTAAATGCAAGGTAACCAATCACCACCGTAATACCACTATGTTCTCCAATATAAATAATGCAATGTGACATATCACCCTGACTGTCAGGTCACATCTGTCCTTGCTCTTGCTGGGTGGGGAGAAAGAGTTACTGATGACCCTCGCATTCCTTTCCTAGAATTGTTCATCATTTTCTCAAAATTACACCTCCTAGATGCCAAACTATTCAAGGATCTGCATAGGCCATTACTTCATCTACTTTACATAAAACACCCTTTGCTTCCTCAAGAAATCCTACAAGGTTGGTGCAGAGTACATCTACTGACTCAAATGCATTTGATTTTCTTTTCTTTACACCTGTGATAAACCTAGTGTTTAATTGGCATTTTTAGAAGCCAAAATAGAAGAAGAAAATGAGGCTTGTTTGGCCGAGAAAAAAAAAATACTCATAATAATTTTTCCAAAATGTAGCTTTATTTTAAGACTATTTTGGCAAAAATATCATTGAATTTCATTTTTAAAGGGTGTTTGTTATGAAAGATTTTTTAAGATTAACAAATATTTTATTTGGCTTAATTCTGGCCTTTTCTCAGGCTTTGATGTAGATTAAACATGAAGTAACAAATAATTTTCTGATGACATTTGGACCAGACATTCAGACCACATTATATTTTACATGTTCCCCTGAAATCATAATAACATTTTAATACATTTTCAGTACATTTGACCCCTCCCATAAAAGCCCCTGGACCTGCCAGCGGCCGATCTCTTTCAATATTTGGAATCTTCCTGAGTTGACTTTTTTTTAGCTTAACATGACTTGTCCTTTTCCTTAACAGAATATTCCCATCGATTTTCATTTTTTCATAAATGATAGACAAAATTTGTAAAAACAAAGTGGTGAAAAGAAAAAAATGTTAATATCTTATTCCGTTTAGAAGTTACAACTTTTTAAAAGTATTTTTGAATTTGGACAAAAGTAAGTGATTGGCAACATCTGTGATGTCATTTAGAAAATTTCAACTAAACGACTTTTGTATTTCTTTAAAAATGATTTCGATTTTTTCTCATTGTAAATGTGATGTACATCAAGAAAAAACTCAAAATGTTTTCTTGTAAATTATATATTCCACCCTATCTCTATACTGAACCAAAAATGCTGTTCGATAATGTAAAAAAGTGTGATTAAATTTATGATACATAAGAACTGTGCTGGAATTGCCTTGATGACATCACCAAGCTGAATGACTGTACCAGGTGTTTTTAAAAACATTTTTCTACTCTGTAAATTGTTATAACTTCTAAACAGAATAAGATATTAACCAAGTTTTTTCACCACTTTGTTTCTACAAATTTTCTCTATCATATATGAAAATATTGAAGTTCCATGGGAATACTCCTTTAAAAATTTGTTCCAGCAAATCATAATCACAAACTTACTGTAACAAATAATGAGACCACTTATCTTAATCAAAATAACCACTCAACCACACAATAAGGATTTCATCTATTGCTATTATGTTACTCAACACCAACTTCCACAACAACTCAGGTTCAACAGGAGAAGTAGTACAATAAAGCCATTAATAAAGAAAATTTGATTCAATTACTTGTGGTTTTCGGAATAAAGAAAATAAAGCAAGTCTGATCTAACCTGCTTTATCAGGTCTGGTCTGACTGCTTGACACTTTAAGGAGCAAAACGACTAATGATTTGGCTTTTTCCAAACTGATTTGGCTATTTGTACTTGGGGCAATCCACCAACCATGGTGAAAAGTCATGTATAAACAAGACATGAAGCCAAACAAATATTACTATAGCAACAAAATATTATTGTTACTATATAATAATACACATATTATATTATCATTTAAAGATTAATGTTGAGGCAGTGTTTATATGCATATCTATTGCAAGGTTCAAAGGAATTTGGCCCAAGTAGAATGACCAGACTTGCAGATGCCAAATCCTTTGAACAGTGCATTAAATATGCATACGAACACGATGCCAAAAACAGTAATTTTTTTTATAATATTCCGTGCCAAATTGTTTCAAATCCATAAAAATAATAAAAAATAAAAAAAAATAAAACAAGTTTTTTTTTTTTTCTCATTTTCTTAAGAAATTCACCTGTTGTAAAAATGGATTAAACCAAATACTGAACTTTGTGCATTACGGGAATTTAATACATAGTCATGACAATGCAAATATTCCATAAATATCTTTTAATACTATAGTAACAAACAAATATTAATAGTCTATAGGAACATGAGTGTCTGCCATCACATGGAGACCAGAATAAACAGCCAGAACAATATGTACAATTAGGTGTACCCTGCTTGTGTATGTCAATTATTATTGTACCACCTATACACCAAGACAATAAAACTTGGGTTCCAATAACACACAGATGGCTAACTCTACCAACACATGGCAATATTTTCATTTGATAATCTGAGAACAACATTCATTAATTTCTGCAATATGACTAATAAAATACAATCTCCATGATGACACATATTGCAAAGAATCTAGATATTACTCGGGAAAAATCATGACTAGGCTCTTTTAAGACTATTATGCAAGGGGATGGCGGAACTTTTGCCGGCAAATACAGCTTTAGATCCGAGCTCTTCTTCAATTCTGTGAAATAGAGAGAAACAAGAACTAGAATAACAAATCGTGCAATCCTATCTAAATGTCAACTCTGTATAAATGAAATGATTTATAGACACTATGAATAATGTGATGTTTCGGATTGGTTTTGGCATTTATGTGATTCAGAGTGGATTTATCTGAGGGTGGGTGGGAATAATCCATAAACATCGAGTGTTGTCATTTGAAATCAAATAATGCTGGTGGAAGGAAACACTTTTTGGCGGGGGTAGTTAGACTAGTTTTGTACACGATATGCATGAACTTGAGTTAACAAATTCTTTTTAATTCTGAGATTAAACAGTTAGAAGGGCACAGTGAACACATTTTGCTTCATAGAGTAGCACCATGGCATTTAATGTCATTGCATCTTAATCAAATATGATCAACTTTTACTTGTAACTGTTATTCTAACTCTTAATTGGGCATCTTGTGTGAGTGCATAATTACGGAAGCGGGTGATTTGTTCCAAACAGCCCCAGCAAGTACACCACATGTACGTACGCCTTGGTATGGAGTTCATCTGATCCATGTGAGATGAGATACAGGGGGGGCAATCTGGTTTGATTACTAATACCTTGGTTCATCGAGGGGTTAAGTTATGATGACTATTGTCACTTATGATGACCATCGCTACTCACCGTAATATCTGGTTGTATTTGGCCAACCTCTCTGACCTGCATGGAGCCCCTGTTTTGATCTGCCCAGTGCAGAGACCGACCACAAGATCAGCGATGAACGAATCCTCAGTTTCACCACTACGATGGCTTACCATGACGCCCCAACCATTGGATTGAGAAAGTTTACATCTGTGGGGGGAAAAATAATGGAATTATGAAAATGATACGCATGAAGCTCAGCACATATATGTCACCAATTCAGTCAGCAATGGACGTTACTCATCACTTGAATATCATTCCTTCTCAAAAGTTAAAATGCCATCAAAATTTGAGGTGCTTATACCCAGTTTCAATGGTGTTAAGCGGATGGTGTGGTGTTAAGCGGATGGTGTGGTGTTAAGCGGATGGTGTGGTGTTAAGCGGATGGTGTGGTGTTAAGAGGATGGTGTGGTGTTAAGCGGATGGTGTGGTGTTAAGCGGATGGTGTGGTGTTATGCGGATGGTGTGGTGTTAAGCGGATGGTGTGGTGTTAAGCGGATGGTGTGGTGTTATGTGGATGGTGTGGTGTTAAGCGGACGGTGTGGTGTTAAGCGGACGGTGTGGTGTTAAGCGGACAATGTGGTGTTAATCAGACGGTGTGGTGTTAAGCGGACAGTGTGGTGTTAAGCGGACGGTGTGGTGTTAAGCGGACGGTGTGGTGTTAAGCGGACAGTGTAGTGTTAAGCAGGACGGTGTGGTGTTAAGCGGATGGTGTGGAACATATGGGATAAAATGTCTTGCTAAAAGACACATCACAGCGCCCTGGCTGAGATTTGATCTCAATACCTTTTGAGTATGAGACCAACGCCCTCATCACTAGGCTACTGCAGTACCTTATTTAAACAGTATTGCATATGAATGGATGATGTATCCAACATGCATGTATAGCATACTGTTGGTTGTTCTCATGTCCATCACAGAATAACTCCCCACCAGTGCTGGTACTCAGCTGAGTGGACTGAAGCAAGTAAAATGTCTTGCTCAAGGACACAATGCAGCGCTCACGATGGTAATTGAACCCAGTACATTTCGCATATGGGCATAACTACTTAACCACTGAACCTCAATGATTGCATCAACCATTAATTCTTCATTAAAATTTTATGCATTTGACCTTTTGCCCTGTTATATCGCTGTGCAATAGACTTTTCAATCCAATTTTAGCTGAGTATAATTACATCAGTACCTCAATCAATCAAGTGCTGTGGAAAAGTTTCCCTTGGCAACCAACCAATCATGCACAGTTGGTAGAGGAACAATGCATGTGTATATCACCTTCATGTATAATGCATGTGTATATCACCTTCATGAATAATGCATGTGCATATCACCTTCATGTACAATGCATGTGTATATCACCTTCATGTATAATGCATGTGTATATCACCTTCATGAATAATGCATGTGTATATCACCTTCATGTATAATGCATGTGTATATCACCTTCATGTATAATGCATGTGCATATCACCTTCATGTACAATGCATGTGTATATCACCTTCATGTATAATGCATGTGCATATCACCTTCATGTACAATGCATGTGCATATCACCTTCATGTACAATGCATGTGCATATCACCTTCATGTATAATGCATGTGTATATCACCTTCATGTATAATGCATGTGCATATCACCTTTATGTACAATGCATGTGCATATCACCTTCATGTACAATGCATGTGCATATCACCTTCATGAATAATGCATGTGCATATCACCTTCATGTACAATGCATCTGCATATCACCTTCATGAATAATGCATGTGTATACCACCTTCATGTATAATGCATTTGCATATCACCTTCATGAATAAT